>CABFOV010001009.1:126866-140743 GCA_902141375.1 Timema poppense
GGGAATCCTGGCTTTCCAAGGGAATGAATTCTTAGTTTTATTAAACTAGTAGTTCTGTCAGCAGAAGACCTCGTTTCTTCCATTCAAATAATGCAAAACACGTAATTTAAAAAAATATGTCATGCTATTATCGTTACTACAGTCTTTAGATTTCTCTTTAGATTTCCATTAGAATTAACTCTTCTATAATTGTTCTCTAGAATAGTTTTCTTTGGTGATTCAGTTAGAAACAAATAATAGATTCAATAGTAAATTAAATTCATATAGGATAGCCGTTGTTCACGTGATCTAAGATGTAAGACTCGCAAAAAAAATTGCAAAATTAAAAATGATACGCCCCAGATGTTCAATCGACTGCTTATAATTTTAAATCCAACCAATTGGGCTGAGCTATTAAACGAAACACCTTTTGAGCGGCCGCCATCTTGAAACGGATAACCAAATGGAAAAACCATATACGTAAGTCCGTTCACCGTAGGAATTGTTTTCTGAAAGGCCTTTTTCTCTACCAGAAATCTATTGTATAGTAGGATATTGGTAGTAAAAAAAAAGATCTATCGGAGAGTAATTCCTACCGTGAATGGAGTATACGTCGTTTGACCTTTTTTTAAGTCATATATTTACCAAATTTTAGTTAAAATTAGTCCGCGCATTCGGCGGTGAACTAGGAAGTGATAGATGAAATGCCAAACTTTCCAGTTAAAACCAAACCGTCAACATAGTAGGAATGATGGTTTAAGTACCTACACATTTTCGTCTAGTCATACAATATTTTTAAAATTTGTTTTTATATTTGTTCTAATTTGGTCATACATTGATAGGAAATAAAAATAATAAAATATGAATAAATTTGAAATAATATATAAGTAAATTTAGGCTAGATAAAGAGTGATAAAATTAAAAAAAAATACAATGCCTCATTTAACACTGGTTTGCGTTGCCCAATTTTTTTTTTAACTTTTGTTGATTGAATAATTTTGTCATTAACGCTTGGTCTGCTGTTGATCATATATGGTATTATTATTATTATTATTATTATTATTAATTACCAGGTGTTATATCTTACGACAGCTTCATTCCTTTTGCCTCCTCCTTGATCTCCCAGAATTTTCTTATTGCCTTAAAGTAATCTAATATTTTAATCCTCTTTCTTCCTACGCTCTTATTTCCCTAAATCTTTCTTTCTATGACGTCATACAGAAGACAGTTCCTCCTAAGGATGTGTCCGATCCAGTTTGCTTGCTTACTGAAGATTCACATCCAAAATGGTTCTCTTCTCACCCATTCTTCTTAGGGCTTCTTCATTTGTCACCCTGTCTGTCCACCTGATATTCTCAAGTCTTCTCTAGCACCACATTTCAAAGATCTCCAAGTATTTCTTTTCCATCTTCCTGTAGAATTCAAGTTTCTGCTTCAAATGTAGAATTTAATCATTTTCTTCCAACCCTGAACGTATACTTTCCCTCCTCGGGTTTAAAGATCTGAAAATTGTACCGAACAACTTTATTCTCTAATAATTGTCAGTATTTGTTTAGTATTTATGTTCAGTAGCTAGCTTATATCATCAATAATATTCGCGATTAAAATAATTTAAAGTTGGGATTAAGTATTTGCTAACAACTTTTTCCCACCTCCACCCAACATTTATCCCCAACGGTCCTTTAACACACTATTACTCGTATATTGATGGCTTCATGTATGTAATAGTCTCTAAGTACCACCTCCCACAACGTAATACCACCCCCTACTTAATGGGCCGCATGCGGAAAATTTTCATATCTAGCCTGTTTACTTCCCCCCGATCCCTCGGAGAAAGAAAGTGTAGTGATCGTCAAAAAAAGGCAAACTCTAGATGTTGACATAATGTCCACGTTTCATGTCTTCCTTAAACTGAAAAAGTAGTTTTCGCGATTCCTTCTGTTTGTATCACAGACCAGAGTCGAAACAATTTCACCGATCGGTCTAAAACTTGGTATCTAGGGTTTTCATAAGGTTCATAAGGTTTTGAAAATGGATATTAATCCCTAATATTAAGGTTAGTTTACTTAAGGGCAAAAAGAAAATAAAATATCGATTTCCTTGAAATTGCTTTTAAATAGTTTGATTAAAATTCGTATTTAGAAATTATTTAATATTATA
Source organism: Timema poppense (assembly GCA_902141375.1). Lineage (NCBI taxonomy): Eukaryota > Metazoa > Arthropoda > Insecta > Phasmatodea > Timematidae > Timema > Timema poppense. The sequence continues at coordinate 129,006 of CABFOV010001009.1, forward strand.
ATCAAAATGGCGGAATTAATCTTTTCATGAAAATGACTTAGAGGGTACTTTACATGAGAATAAAATACCAATATTAATCATAAATCTTCAACTATTTGAAATAAAAAATAATTATCTTTGTAAATTTGTATTACTACTAATTTTAAAAATATTGTACTTGAAATATGTTTTTATAAAACCAATAGCTTATAAGCTATAAGCATATAAATTATTGAGCTCTTTGAAATATGAAATGTATTTTTATGCTCTTTGATAAAGAGAGTTGTTCTATTCTCTCAATGATTATGTAACAGTTCTAACGGGACGCGGTCGTATCCGTCTCAGCGTCCTTGGTTTGGATTCTGACTGGGTTAGTATACGGTATGTTCCCCTTGGATTCACGTGCGTCAGTTTATATCTCAGCGATAGATTTAAATATTAAAATATATTGTGTCGGATGCCAGCTGGATTCACGTTCCCTACCAAGAATTAATACTTAGGATTAATTTATCGCACACATTGGTTGGCTAGTTATTATTATTATTATTATTAGCACCGCGTCTTACTACCCGTTCGGGTTATACGCACTTACGCTAATGTGTAATGGTAGGGTGATTGTGAGATGAAATGGAGGACCTACAGTTTAACGTGGAATCCGAACCACGGTGGAGGCCTGGCATTCCCCACATTCACGGTTGGCTAGTTCGTCTCTAACTCTTTGAGTGCACGAGTGTTTAACACACGTTCATTCTGTTTGCTGGTGTTGTCGTGAGTATTTTTCCAATGTCGGCCGCGAGGGCTTCTCGCAACTCTCACTGCATCTCCTTGGACAATTTCCCTTCTTAGAAAGAAATCAGCCAAGGTCGCTTTCGTTGTCATTTAAGGGGAGATATTTTACCATTTGTCCTGTTTTTTACTTATAGTTTCGTAAATACTAAAACACACAATATACATTGTACCCTTGTTTTAGAAAGTGGGACAAATGAATCTTCAGTCTGCCCTTCACTAAAACTCATTAATCCTGCTGGAGTTAACATTATGTTATGCTTCACAGTTTATATGATTTCATTTATGCTCTTTGGTGGAGTGTTTCTGCAACAGTGTATATTATTTCGTTTCACAACTCCTACTATTAATTAGTAAATGTCTCTATTTTAAGATGAAAGAGCGAGTCTGTTGCGGTAAAGCCTACCATGTATTTTTTATCTTCAACTGAATTCTCTACGCCCTCACATGTGAATGCTGGTGCGTATTCTTCACATTAATTCTACCCATACTGTTAGACTATGATAGATCTCTTAAATAACTTACTTTCTTGTACTATAATTTACTAATAAAACCAAATTTGATGTTTGTGGCTTGTATTAGGATATACAAATACAACTTTATCGAAAAGGGTGTGATATGGAAATAGTTGAATTATATATAATAATAGAACTAATTGAATTATATATAATAATAATAATAATTGAATAATACATAATTATTTAAATATTGGAATAATATATAATAAATAAGTATTTGGATTTATATACCAAATTAGAAGGTTTATTTGTTAAAAAAATCAATTATAATAAATTATTGAATTATTTCCGTATAGGTCTATATTTTATTATGATCCCGGATTCGAGTCTCGAACTCCCCGTCATCGGTAGTCTAGCCTATTGCGAGAGTAGCGCGTTAGACCATGCGGACACCGAAGTGGGTGAGGTTGAATTTAAACCAAATAATATTATTATTATTAGCACCGCGTCTTACTACCCGTTCGGGTTATACGCACTTACGCTAATGTGTAATGGTAGGGTACACGGTGGAGGCCTGGCATTCCCCACATTCACAAGATGTCTTGTCAGAGGTGAAGGAAGGGTTTGGCAATCAGATAAATCCGGGCCAGGACCGAGGATTGAACCCCGGCCGTCAGCACAGAAGTCTGACACCTTACCCCTTGACCGCCAGGTCACCGACACCAAATAATAAGTGTTGGTGTTGATTTAACCGTGACAATCAACAAAGAAAGTAGATACCCCCCTTCCCTCGATTACAAAACTACATTTGAGACTAAATGTGCCAAAGTTGTATTTCACCGCTACTTGAATGTCATAGTTAACAAAATTTGGACAATATCTTAATAAAAAGGTAATGACGGTACTAATTTCTTCTTCCTTTTAATCCAAAACTAAAACATTTCAGTTGAAATAAGACATCAGCTTTCTTATCTAGTAGGAAATAATAGCATACAACCTCAAGGGTAAAGTGGAGGATTAATATTATTATTATTATTATTATTATTATTAGCACCGCGTCTTAATACCCGTTTCGAGTTATACGCACTTACGCTAATGTGTAATGGCAGGGTGATTGTGAGATGAAATGGAGGACCTACAGTTTAACGTGGGATCCGAATTAACGTGGGATCCGAACCACGGTGGAGGCCTGGCATTCCCCACATTCACAAGATGTCTTGTCAGAGGTGAAGGAAGGGTTGAGGATTAATAGTTTAGTTGTTTAGGTCATGATAGGGTCCTAAGTCAACGTTTACAATTAAACATATTTATTACTGGGAACACATATATTTGTTTGATCTCACTTATGTTAAACTGGATACGTTACGGCTTAGTTCTGGCAAGCCATCAAATCATCCGCTCCAAGTGGGAGGCACAAAGGCTTCATAAATACAACGGTTGACGATGCTGCAGGCTATATTAACAGTGAAATTCCTGAAAAGTGTATTGAAACAAAATGACACACTAGTTTGTATACATGCACTTGAGGGAAATCGCCGTGCAACAAGCGGATACCAACCACGATATTCAAGTCAATCGGATTGAAGTCTAATGACAATGCCGGACGTTTGTCATTAGTGATCCTGCCTTAAAATAAAATTAAAGCTTACATATTGTTCCAGTGGTCGACATCAGAATTAGAAATATCCGTTTATAATTTTTAAGCCTGTTAATGACAGGCTTATTTCAATACTACCCAACCTAATAAAATCGAACCTTCAATTTGTAGATTCATGAAAAGTTAGGTTTTGTTATGTTGAACTAGCTTGTTATTAAATTAAATTTCTGTAACTTAATTATATTATTTAAAAAAAATATATAATAACTTATTATGTTTTTTGAATGCATTAGGGTTTTTTGGTATCACTGTCCCTTGATTTGATCCTTCAATGACTTTATCCTTCACATCTGTTGAGCTTCGCACAAAAAAGACCACGTACAATTGGCCATCCCTATCCAACCCTATACAAGGTTTGACCTTGTGACTTACTAATAGTCATTGAGAGTGCTAGTTTAAATGAGAACTGCCTCCATCTCAAAATAAAAGGAATGTTAGGGTCTACAGGGACCAAATTGATTTTTGGTATGGAACACACATTCTCTCGATACGAACCCGTTTGCTGCGTAGATTAGATTTGCATTCAATTTTGTCACTACTTGGCGGGTTCCATTGCATAGGTAATTTTAGTATATAATTAGTACTTAAAGCGTATAACCCGAAAGGGTAGTAAGACGCGGTGCTAAATATAAATAATTTTAGTATAATACACCTAAACCAACAAACATTAGTATTATTTATTAGATTATGTCATTTGTTACTCACTAGTGAGTATTTTAATTAGAGTAGTAATCGGTTTGTATGAACACATATCCAGGCTATGTAAATTTAAGCTCACATTATTTGATTATGTTTAACGTTACCTGTAAAATTCTCACTGACCAAAAACACATTTTGATAACTATTATGAATATAAATCAACCAAAATATAATTTATTAATACAGTTCACTGTCTTGTAATCTGTATTCTCTCTTTAAATTTTAGATTGTAATTTCCATTATAGTTTCTCCCTGCTTTTTAAATGAAAATAACACGTTGACGATTTAAAATGATTAAATAATTAGGCCTAATGTTTTTTATTTTTTTATCTGTTTCCAAGTTCGAAAAATTTGCTCTTGAGTGGTTTCTCTGCAATTTCACTAAATTTCAGCTTCCTATATCATTGAGAAGTACTAAAAACTGTCTGGACAGATATGCATACATACATATATACAAACACCATTAGACTTTTATTAATGACTAAAAGTTGGTTTTGATTTTATTTTCATAGAAACAATATATAGTGCAGGCTTTCCAATAGTTTTATTATGTATTAAATTCGTGTATTGTTTGAATTAAATTCTACTCACGGACTAAACTAAGATTCAAAAATGAGTTAATAAGGGAGTCTTTAAATATATTGATACCCACGCTGGGGGCAGCGTGGTCTAAAATGTCAGGCTCACAATACACTGGGTTTACCAGTTGCGTTGAGGGATTTCTTCCACTTGTGATATAGCATGGGAATTTTCCCGTTAAGCCTAATTGGAGAACATTTCATATAAAAAGCATTTTCATCCCTACTACATAGAACAACCCGTTAAATAATCCGTTTATGAAAACGTATGGAATGGAAAAAAAAGAGTTTCAGAAATGTACTTTACCATTATCATAGTTTTTATAACTAAATCACTTTTTTGGCCAGAATAAATAAAATATTATATTGATTCATATAGTTTCATTCTCTTTTTTTTTTTCAAAATATTCTTTATGGGCATCGCGTGGTTTGACCAAAATATTTAAATAGATAGAAAAAGTCCTAACCAAATGATGTGATTCTCACGAAAAATATTCGTTTACTGTCGATATTACCATTTCTATAAATTAAGCTAATGTATATACTGAAGCAATATTTTATTTATCTTGGCCAAAATAATCCTTGCTTTAAAAACCGAGATAATACTGAACTCAAATCACATGCCCTTCACTCCAACAATAATTATTCAACTGACCATTAATAAATTATGCGGAATGAACGAATCACCACTTAAAATGAAAAAAAAAGTACCTAATGAATTGCATGAATCACAAAAATAAATATACAAGTTATATAAATAAGAAATGCATTGCATAAAACATGGATTTTCATTTGTCTGAATTAAACTCTTCGCTGTTTATTTAGTGGCGGTAAGTTTGTCCCAGTTATACAACTACACTGGGAGGGGAAGGGGTACACAACCCCTTTATTCTCCCCGCTAATGAAGCCCGTGGATAGGGGAACTATAATCCCAATCTGACTGACTAGAATTGATGGTGGGTTACAGAATCAGGCCTAGTAAAGTATGATTTTCATTGAAAACCCGTAAGATTAAAGCTGGGAACATACGATGCCATAGTGGCGGAAACAAAAATATTACAATTGTATTTACATTCTTAGGAGAAAAATAAGATTAAGATTAATGTAGTTAGAATTATATATATATATATATATATATATATAATAAATGTTAGAATGATATATCATAAGAAAGGTTTCTGTAAAAACTCATGTGGACAAAGTCCGTAATTAATGGGCTCTGAAAGGGTGTGATTTGAGAGGGAATCCAATATGTCAATGTGAAAGAAGCTTATTACGTTGGTTTTGGCATGTTGCGAGGATGATTGTGGATCGAGCGACGAAGAAGATATATGAAGGTAGAGTGTGTGGATCAAAAGGAAGGGATAGGCCATATAATATGTGGCTAAATGTTGTAGATGAATGTGTGTAAAAGAGAAACAATATGAGTTTTAAGAATAAAATGACTTGGAGTATGCATGTTGTTGAAGGTTAGTATGCAAGGATAGGGAAGTGTAGAGAAAGTTGGCGATCATGGATTAAGTATAAATATTTTTTGAGATATATGCACAGTTTCTTAACCTTAAAGAAACGGCGTGATTGGGTATGTTTGCGAGTATGAAGGTCTGTTTAGTTAATAATGTAGATACAATTTTTACACTAATTTATAAGTGTTATTATTGGAAACTTTGCTAACTTTTTAGATTAAATGAATATAAATCAAATTAGATATACTTGTAGAATGCCATGTTTCAATGACTTTCATTCAATGTTGGTTGTTGAAAGTGGAATTCCTATAAAGACCAGGGTTTAGTTCCAATGTCTGTTAACATTGTCTTGTCCCAAGAATCACACACATTACAACAGTGACACAGTGGCAGCACAATATGACTGCCATTTTCCGATCAGTCCCATCGGAGAAAGCGTTCCTCCACCAAGGGTCCCGCACAAAGGGCCCATCACCCACCACCCGACACTTTGTCCACTTCTGGGTCTCATTGTGGGTGGGCGGTCGCGATTAAAGCGTGCAACGTTGTTTTGAAACCGCAGGCGAGCATACATGCATGGTGCTCGACAACATTCCTTGTGATGTGTGTGTGTGTGTGTGTGTGCGTGTGTGTGCGTGTGTGTGTGTGTGTGAGAGAGAGAGAGAGAGAGAGAGAGGGCGGTTGTCACAGTTTATGGCAACCAACGTTTGTTGATCGATCCTATTAGTAGCGAGTTCAAAATGATGTTTCGGTAAAACTGTGCTTTAGAGCTGGATTACCGTAACTCCAAAAATCAGCAGTTTACAGGAGATGCGGTTGTATTTTCAAGGCCGTAACCAAACATTTATTTTGAAAAAGGGGTTTCTCTTTGCGGTGGCTCTCTAAATAGTAGATGACGATTTTTCTAAAAATATGTTTAATCCCCTTTGAAGTAATTTAAAAGGGGCTTATTTTATTTATAGGTAGGTAACTTTTTTCTTTCTGAACCGAACTGATTATATCAGCACACGAGTTATAAACTTCGCTCTAAAACACACGCAGCAACCAGACGCCCAGCCGTTGAGGTAGGAGTCCAAGGAACGCGAGAAAAGGACAGTATTTTCGCAATTTTATTATAAAAACATTGTTTTGGCCAAAATAATTAAAATATTGCTTCAGTTCAAACGTAAAGTATAATTTTATTCACAAAGGGATACCAACAGTTGTTGAATATATGTCATGAGCATAGCGACTTTAGATTAAGATACAAAACATTCATATAAATTACAGGACACCCTTGACAGATATTCAAGAACAGTTGAGGTCACCATGTAAAGAAAATTAAACTCTGTTTGTACTTAAGCAATATTCAATTTATTTTGACCAAAACAATATTTTGATATTAAAAAAGCAAAACCAATGCTGGTCACATGAATTATTATTATTATTATTAGCACCGCGTCTTACTACCCGTTCGGACTATACGCACTTACGCTAATGTGTAATGGTAGGGTGATTGTCAGATGAAATGGAGGACCTACAGTTTAGCGTGGAATCCGAACCACGGTGGAGGCCTGGCATTCCCCACATTCACAAGATGCCTTGTCAGAGGTGAAGGAAGGGTTTGGAAATCAGATAAATCTGTGCCAGGACCGAGGATTGAACCCCGGCCGCCAGCACAGAAGTCTTACACCTTACTCATAGATCACCAGGTCACCCTGTTCACATGAAAGTTACCGAGCATTTAGGTCAGCTCTAAGAGCCTAATCTGTTGTTTGTTTCTGAAACGTGAAGTAATTCAATTTGAGCCGGTGGCTTGCACATTAAGTACTTAGTGGCCTGCGGGTCGGACACGCCTTAGACCATGCGTCCAACAGCACGGGTCATTACCATGATGAATACCACAGCGTGAGAATAAATCCACTTCAAATAGACAGTGCCTTTAAGGGACGACGAAGTAGAAGGTGAAATATTAGGGACGTTCACAAGAGGTTGCCTGGAGGAATACTGTGAAACCACATCGGGCCGGAGTGTTGGGGCGGGGGAAGGTGGGGTAACAGCACTGCTCCCAGCTTGAAGCTCGTCTCCCGCCTCTAGGGCGAGCTGGCTGCCTGTATTTAGGGGAAGAAACCATTCGCTGATATATCCATGCTCAAACACTCGATATCTCCTGTAATTATCAGGATACTTAACACAATCACTCTGAATACGTCGATTATATCAACACACGACTTACAAACTAGCTTACTTTTAGAGCAACCCGCTTCCTTTTTTCGAATGGCCTAAAAGTCGTCACTCTCAAAATAGACTGCATTGCTGATTACGGTGATATTGGGGTTCAATTCCCAGGTAGATATATTGGAGGTGTTTTTTCTTGAAATGGCTTTCCACTCAATCTACATGCAAATGCGGGTACACATTCCTCAAATTTATACAATTTTCGTCCTTAACCCATTAGCGTAATTAGTGGGCTACATAAGAGTATAACTTGGATGGGTAGTAAGATTCGGTACTAAAAATAAAATAGAGTAAACACAACAACTAGTCCCCCATCCGTTAGTTTATCAGGGTGAAAGGGGTATTCTTAATTTCGCCAATTATACATTTTCCGGCCTTACCGGGAATAGAGACAAGACCCTTTTCTTTCTTACCGATTCGAACCACGTTACCGCCGTCATATGCAGTCTAGTTTACTGCGAGAATAGCACGTTAGACCGTGCGGCCACCAAAGCGGGTAGTAATAAAATTTAATAAAATATAAATATTGTGAGATCTTAAGACGCTACATAGGACATACGAGTGAAATAGTTACAGTTCTATGAGCATCGATGGGCATGTGGACTAAATGTCAGGCTCTTCTTGTCTCGATTGTCACTGACGTGAAGATCGGGTTTCTAATCCCAGCAAAGTTAATTGAGACTGTTTTTTTTTTTGAAATTGTGTTCCTCTCTCCATCTATGCAAATACGGATATATTTCCTCTACAATATACTTTATTTATCCCCACTCCATTTGCGTATTTAAATGGGTATAGCCCGGAAGGGTACCAAGATGCGTTGGAGTAAAAGAAAAGTAACTTAAAAAGAGTTTCCTTGTCATATTCTGTTATATATAAAATAACAAATACATAAAAGTTGTTATTTTAAATTTCAAATTGTAATTTAAACGCAGAGAAAAATAGGTTTTCCAATATTTATATTTTATTAAAAAAAAATCATGCAATGAAAATATAAACTTTATAAATTTTATAGCTTCCCAGGCAATCTCCTGGAAGCATTTTCTATTAATTTTTATTTATGATACTTCACTCTATAAATATATAAAATGTAAGATTGATTCATCAGATATTGAGAGATAATATTTTAGTGTTCAAAGCTTTAGGAATGAAGACTTGAATTAAGTAATTTTTGTTGTTTTATTTATTCATACAGACTCGATCAAGACAAAAACATATGTGAATTATGTACCATATAATGAAAACGATTGGTTAAACCAATAGAAATAGATGGACGAATGTGATTAAAAAGATAATTTATTTTTTGTCTTTGTAAGGTGCATGTAAAACGACAAATTTCCGTTCAAGTCTTGAGCTTGATTCCTCCCCACTCCCCCCTAAATCACAATATGTTGCTTATACTTTACACACCCACTAGACTGAAGTACTCGGCTTTGCACAAGAGAAAGAGTTTAACGTAAAAATAGTAGAAAATGCAAAAAATATAACAAGTAAATTTAATCAAAAACATTTTTAAAAATTGGGTAGGTAAAAAAGTGTGAAAAGGATTAAAAGGTTAAAAAGAGCAAAAACTGAAAAACATGTTCTATTTTAGGGTAAAAAAATGGCCGATGTGTTTCCAAACATATGTACAGACCAACGGACAAATACTCAGGGCAAACTTGTTTTACAATTATCTACCTGAATATAAACTTAAGTCTTCTCTTTCATAAAATTTAAACTTTTTTTTTTGTAACAGTATATTTTTTCTAGCACCGCGTCTTACTATACCCGTTCGGGTTTATAAGCTTATGTAGTTCAACATATTACGTCAATGGTTTTAGAGATTAGCAAGGTTATATTTAGAAAAAGTATACTCGCATTTGCGTGAAGGGAAAGTGGAAATATATTTGGTAAAAAACGCTCCGAGTACACCCGACCGAGATTCGAACCTCGATCTCCCCGTTATCGGCAGTCTAGTCTACTGCGAAAGTAACGCGTTAGAATACGCAGCCACTGAAGCAGGTAATATATAATTATCAAAGCCGTGAAGGTGACCTGGCCGTCTAGCGGTAAGGTGTCAGACTTCTGTGCTGGCGGCCGGGGTTCAATCTCCGGTCGCGGCAAAGATTTATCTGATTACTAAACCCTTCCTTCACCTCTGACAAGACATCTTGTGAATGTGAGGAATGCCAGGCCTTCACCATGGTTCGGATTCCACGTTAAACTGTAGGTCCTCCATTCCATCTCACAATCACCCTACCNGTAGGTCCTCCATTCCATCTCACAATCACCCTACCATTACACATTAGCGTAAGTGCGTATAACCCGAACGGGTAGGAAGACGTGGTGCTAATAGTTCAAAGCCGTTATCATTTTATTAAAGCACATTATCAAAAATGGACTCAGGGAGAATATAGCGGCACACCACTTATGAACCACGATGAAGCGAACGTAGTATTAGGGTTGTGCAGTATATTCAAGATTTGAGCGAGTTTCTCTTTTGACTGTACACAGTCCACCACGGAGAGAAGAAAGTTAGCTCTGACGTCAACACGTTTTTTACCGTTCTTCTTTCTCCAGCATCTCCTCTTTCTATCCCTCTTCCTCTCTGTTGTGTGTTCCACGCAAGGGTTGTAGAAAGGACGTGACCACCTTTGACCCTACAGATCTCGCCCAATTACGCGGTCCACCACGCTTAGAAGGCGTCTCACCTACACAGGAGTTGATGGAGACATCACGGCTGATTAGGCTCGCTAATCTAACATGTCATTTTGAAGTACAGGTGGTATGCGGATCTTAGATTGAGTGGGTAACGGGAGTATGAAATATAAAGCAAGAGGGCTGAATTTTTGAAATTTTTATACTGTAACAAAAATTATTTTTTTGGATCCAATATATAAAATATAGCTTTATTAAATAAGTACCCGCTTCGGTGGCTGCATGGTTTAAGCTAGTGGTTGGCAAACTATGGCATGTGGACCTGATTCGGCCCACCGACTGATTCTAACTAGCACCGCATCTTACTATCCGTTCGGGTTAGTTTAATCAAGAGCAATAGGGGATAACATGATTGTTTTTGAAATCCGCTCTATTGATTTTGATTAAATTTTGTATTTAAGCACAATTTAACATTTGATTAAAATCAAAATGTCAATTATTATTTTTCCATGAAATTGATCGAGTGTACTTTACATTTGTGGAGATTTCCAATGTTCATATTTCCGCAATTAATTGAGATACGAAATAATTTATCTTTATAAAGTTGTAATACTAGTAAAAATAAAAATATTTTACTTAAAATATAACTATATAAAACAAATAATTTCTTAGCTAAGCAAATTTTTATTTTTATTTTTATTGAGTTCTTTGAAATATGAAATTGATTGTTAATACTCTTTGATGTACATATATGTTCTTCTTTTCTCAATGTTTTTGGCAGTGTGTATTATCTCATTTATCCTATTTGAGGAAGTGTTTCTGCAACAATGTATATTATATAGTACAATGAATCTTACGCCTTTTTTTTTTAGAAAATGTCTCTATTTTAAGAAGAAAAAAAAAAGTGAGAAATTCTTTGCGGAGCACCGTACCATTTATTTTCTCGAAAGGAATCATAAAACACAATATCACTCGAGGTAATGTTATTCAGTTGTAATTAATATTATTGCTATTGTGGTTGTTTTTTTATTTTGATCCATTTTACGTGTTTAAGGTGACCGCCTTCCAGAGAACCGAGGCGTGCTCAATACGCAACGCAACACGTTATTTATTGATTTGTTTGTAATTTTCAAAATAGGGTTAACACCAGGATTGGACAGGACCACCCAAACAGCGGGGAGTATCCTGATGTGCCGGTTGGGCCACTGAAACTACTTTATACTAAAACAAAACTATTATTATTATTATTATTATTATTATT
>CABFOV010001010.1:0-14614 GCA_902141375.1 Timema poppense
GGAGGCAAAGGTTCGAATCTTGGCTCGGTGAACTGAGGGTGGTTTTTGACAAGTGATTTATTGTTGTGGTTTTCTCATCCTCGCTACACACTAATGGTGATTCTTATTTTTAAATGCCTACTTTGATTATAATATTGAAGTATTTTAACATATCAGTTTTACATATATTTAGGTATGGTTTTTGATCTTAAAATAAGCCGTTAATAGCAAATGTACCAAACCTATCGTTAGTAATAAAAATGTCAAAATGAGAAGTTTTCCTAGCATTTCAATGAACCAAAATACAATAATATTGCCTAGCGCCTGTAAACTAGACTGTACCGGGTCAAGCGCGCTGGCTCGCCCAGTCTGACCGTCCCCTTAGTTATTCCTTCTGCTGTAAATTATTTTCCATGTTACGTTATACTTTTCTTCTTTCAATTACTGGAACCTGAGCGCTACTTCCTCTAACTATAACGGCTTGGTTATGAGTCTCTCACCTCACTAGGCTGTTTGTTCACCCTATCCCGATACTTTGGTATAGCCTACCTCCCCTAAATACTTAGCTCTTGAGCGTTCGTTACCTCTTCTAATTCTAATGGCTTGAGAATAATAAGATTGCCTTGATAGGTTTCTTGCTCCCTCATTCTGATAGTCCGTATATTCCGTGATCACATATAACCAACGTCAACGCTCTCCTACCATTGTAGCACCTTGCACATTAACCTACTCAAACGTTGACTACTGAACTACTACTGAAACGTTGACATCAATCAAAATATCTAATTCAATTTATTTGACGATCACAATACTTTCTTTACCCGTGGGTTTGCAAGAAATTAAAGATATAGTAGGCCCATTAGTAAATTATAGATTTTGATTTGTCTCTTAGTAAGTTCTCAAACAATATTTTAAAATTACCGTTTTGTATCTTGAGATGAATTAACTTCATTAATCTAATTTATTTATTTTTCTTTACTTGTGTGACGATGCTCTTTTACTTTCTATCTCTATCGTCAAGATAGCTTAGAAATTATAAATAAGATTGAGGTGGCCATCTGGGGGGAAGGAACTACACGACTAATTAGAATATTAGACAATCAGTTTATTGTCCCCATTAGGTCTATAACTACGTTAGCAAGACAAGAGCAAGGTGAATGTGTACGTCAGAAGGTTTAGCGTGTCTGTAAGTCTAGGGTCAAGTCTCAAGATAATCCCGCACATGATTTACTCCAAGCAACTAAGGATCTGCCCCAATCCGAACTTGGCTACTACACTTTACATTCCCCCTCCACTGATTGGTGAATTAGTACAAGGGTCACGTGGTCTACAAGAGGGTCTAAAACTGCCCAAAAAAATTCACGGAGAGTTAGCTGCAGTCAGTGGGTCCATGATCATAGTAAGTTACAATCAACATATATTAATTACTCTCAAGCTTCAAGATTATAACATAAGTTGAAACTATCAAATGATAAGTTGGAGGCATTAAACTAAGTACACAAATATTGTTTCATTTATTCTTTTCAAACTTCATCCCACAAAAGTTCCAGTAAGTTATTACTAAAAGATCCACTGTGAAGTGGTTTCTTCTTCAAATTCAAAACTACTAACTTTCCACTTTCCTCTTCGATTAAATGTGAGTTCCCATACCACACTTATAGATTAGATTCGTAGGTCCTAGGTGTGAGTGAACCTTAATTATTTCAAAATACCTAATTGTTATTTCCCATTTTCGATTTGCTTATTACTCTACGGTATTTATTTACTTACATGACTCCAGATAAAATTTTAAAATATAATTTCATGACAAGCCAAAGCAACTTGAATTGTGTATAGTTTTAAAAAGCTGTAATAGAATAAACTACTTTAATTATATTTATTGCATTGGCGAGATATATTTTTAAATCGACCAAGAGTGTTAGTTATTAGTTTTAGTTGCTAGAAAGTTATTTTGGTAAAAGCGAAATTTAAGAATATGGGTATAACGCAATCGTAAATACCCGTGACAACACGGGCGAAGGGCGATTTTATTCACACAAAATATTAAATTTATGTATAGGGCCTGGATTGAATAATTGAATTCAATTCCTCTATACCTTGAAATACCAAGTTCTTATTGGTTTAGAAATAATCGAGAATCGATATTTATATCAAATTTATCGATACCTCAATTATTGGTTCTCAAATTCCAGGATTTTAAATTTTAAGCAAAACAGCAATATTCGGAGTCGGGTTATTTTTAATCGTGATCTTTTTTTAGTTTATTTTTTGTTTCTTTCCTTTAAAAGAGGCAAATTGTAGTTGCATTCAAAAGGATTTTTGTGATGATGTGATCTTACATAAATCAAAAATAGCTGTAATGATATTTTCTTATTTATTTAAACGTTTTACCTTGGGTTTTTTTCGAATACATTACAGTACAGTGTATAAATATTTTTTTAAACAAGGTTGGACGCATGGAAAAATATTGTAACTGTAAATGTTGATTAATCGGAACAAAGAAGCGAAGATTATAACTTATAATAATAAAAAAATAGAATCGAGATGAACAGAAATCACGACATCGCTAATTTAAATTAAAGATTTAAACTTGTTTTCACTGCGAATGTCAGCATGGTTATTCAACCAATTCTAGCCTCAATCAGCCTAACAGAAACCACACAAAATGTCTAGCATGCAAGTGAACCATGGGTAACAAGTTTCACCCCAGATGTAACAGTAGCAAACAAGTTTGTTGGTTGGTCCGTAAAGGACTGGCAGCTCTGCTCTGCGCCACGCTGTGACTAGGGCTTTCCGACAGTTCGCGGGGACTTAATTATTGTTATTAGTTTCCAACATCAGTGACGTGCACTGGAAGAGTTCAGTCGTCCAGACTGTGGGCTAGGTGGGAGGTGGGGGGGGGAGGGAGGGGGTAGAACCCGGGTATAGATAACCAGGTATGGAGGGACAAACAACCCCTACGACTGAACATTCCAAATATGGACAGTAAACTTGGCAATAAATTACTATTAATTAGAACACCAGTGTGGGAGGTTGTTTGACGTTGCCTCATTAACGATCGCGTTGGCGGAAATGTTGTACCAGACACATGGTTATAAAACTTACGCTCTTGACAAATGTCACTCGAAGTGGCTTAGGCGACACACAAAGAGCCTACTACTCTTTGTTGTGGTAAGTAAGTTCACATCAAGCGATGTGCTCGTGAACCACAATACCATATCGACCTGTAAAGTAGTAAGAACTTCCCAGATAATTCACGAACCACATTAGCCTACTATTTGTAAACGCCAAAATTCATTGGAAGGAACTTTTAGAAAGTAAAAAAAAAGTTTTTGCAGTCAACATTAATCAAATTTTAGAATATTCTTAGTATTTGTGAGGTATGATGGGTATTATCTGTCAATTTTGACTACTCCTATATATATGTTACCCGCCTCGGTGGCGTAGTTGGCTGAAGCGCTTGTCATGTTGAGCTCGACCGCTGAGGACGGGGAGATCGAGGTTCGAATCTCGGTCGGGTGAACTGGGGGTGGTTTTTCCTAAATGGTTTTCCATTCTCCCTCCACGCAAATGCAGGTTCATTTCCTCTAACTCAACCTTTCCAATTCCTAATCCATTAGCGTAATTAGTACTTTTAGCGTATAACCCGAACGTAAAGTAAGACGCGGTGCTAAATATTATTATTATATATATATTCCGATTTATGAGGGAAGTAATTGAGGTGTAGATGGTAGACCTCAAAACCACACAAACAGTTCTTATGAACATATGTTCTATGTTCGATGGTTCCAGGGCTATAACAAAAATCCAGCAGAAACTTGGAAGGCCTTATCTCTGGAACCATCAAACATAGGACATAAGGCATAAGGACTTGTGTTGTTTTGAGGTCCACTATCCACAATCCAATTACTTCCCACACAAAACGGAACATTCTGTAAACATGACTGTGTCTGGGCTACATCACTCTTAGTCAGAGTACATTCTTTCCTTGTAACCTCTTTACATGTCCCGATGATATGAGGTGATGGTGATAGTGAGGATGAGGGCGTGGAACTGGTAGAAACACGTAACCTAACTGACCAAACCCTGGCGACAGTTGGCACAGTTTCCCTTCCTTTCGGGAAAAATACCCACGGTACCAGTTAGGAATCGAGCCTGGCACCATTAGGTTGCTAGCATGGTGGGCTGACCACTATACCACGGCCTGGTTATACGAACAATAGTCGGTCCGAGAAACAAAGAATATTTTAAAAATTAATTTATCTACGTTTATATATTCATCCGGTAAAAAGGTGTGTTTCGCAGATGTCATATTTTAGTGATGGTATTAATATGGTCCGTTGTAATATATATGAACTATTATACTATAAATACATGGTAGGAGGACAACTTAACAAACATTGGTTTTTACAGCCAAAATTGATAGTATTATATAATAGTATTAGTATTATTTTACCGTAGTGATCCTATTTATTAAATATGACAGCTTCTGGTAAAATTAACTTGACGCATAAACATATCAAACTAGTTTTATAAATATTTGTATCTGTAAAATATTTTTATTTCAACCCCGTTCAAACTATATGCTATATATATATTTGTTTTAAAATTATCTTTCCATCGTGATCCAACAATACCTTGAGGCGCATTCCAAAAACAAAGGACTCGAACTAAAATAAGCTGAACAATGAAATAAAACAGGAAGCCATTCTTTTTTAGAACAGCAGTGGATGAAAAATATACAAAGTCTGTTATTGACTACCGATGATCAATTAGAGTAAACTATGTTATCCATGAGGGAGTGGCCTCTGAGCTAAACAAATCACAAGCGGACAATGACATACGGCGGATATTTCGTGTATGATGTAGATATGAATCGTTAATTCCCGCATCTCACCCAAACCATTCTAAAACTATTTATAGGTCATTGGTTTAAAAAAATTATGTCCAATCAAAAGGAGTACACACAGGTATATATGGAGGATATACAATCGTTTGTCTTTCTTAAATCGATGATCTAACCCAGTGTGGTACAAACAGCAGCCAACGACTTGTTTTCTTCTGTTTTACCCACCAATATTGACTTTTTTTTTATATATATAAAAAGGACGTAACCCCGATCTGAATTATCGAAAAACTTGCAGCACAAATACAAGTTCAGCTATCTTTTTCATTTTCATTTATTTGAGGTATTTTACGTGCAATTTCTGAACCGAGCACAAGAGAATTTCTATGAACGAGAGCAAAAGGACTTATCAAATTTGCCGAGAAAGGTATTTATTCTGATATACAATCCAGTGTTATTTTAAATGAGACAATCGACACGGGACCGACGGCTTTACTTTACTCCCCTAAGGAAGTTGCGCTACGGATTTTTATCAATCAAGAAAAATCCGTGGACCCCAGCTGGGTTTGAGCCCACAAAAATCGAATCCTGAGACGAGAACTTTACCCCAAGACCACCTAAATTGACTTCAGATATCTCACCCCTGTATCAATATGGTATTAATTATATTAAAGTTATGATATCGCATATAGGTCCTAATCGTTTTAGTAATTAAAAAAAATTGCAAGTGTAACGTGCTTACTACCACAATTAAAATCATGTTTATTTTGTTGAGGTCCGTTATGTTTGCTGCATTGTGCATATTCGCCTGCGAGGCAAATATTGGGCCACAATGATCTAACCTAAATATCAAATTCAACCCACTGTCTACAAAAGTCACAAAAATTATTACTTAAAATTTCTTAGAGTTGTTACTTTTAAAATATCAGTAAGTGAGAAAACAAATGGAATTCCATAAAGTCAATAGTTTCGTTATAAAATGTATTTTAGTCCCACCACAGAAGTTATGTGGGATGTGTTGAAATCTACAGTACACTCCCACAGTACGTCAAGTATTTTAGTCCCACCACAGAGGTTATGTGGGATGTGGTGGCATCTAGAGTACACTCCCATAGTATGTCAAGTATTATTAGTCCCACCACAGAGGTTATGTGGGATGTGGTGGCATCTACAGTACACTCCCACAGTGCGTCAAGTATTTTAGTCCCAACACAGAGGTTATGTGGGATGTGGTGGCATTTACAGTACACTACCACAGTGCGTCAAGTATTTTAGTTCCACTATTTACATGAAGAAATTTTCACTTGTACTTTAATATCAATAAGTATATATGTTTAAGGAACACCACCATGTACTTTTAATCCAGAAACTTTGAGACACACGTATGAATCGTACAATAGCTTGGCCACACTTAGATGTATGAGGCATTATGTATTGAGACGATGTCAAATAATCTATGAGAGATTTTTGTTCGAATACCATTTATATCAAAAAGTATATAGATTTTTTTACTTAAACTTTATGTTTCCAATCTAATTTCTCACAGTTAAGGATTTTTTCTAATTTTATTTGATCTATCGATGATAAAAAAAATCCAAGCATTTGTCCCTATATTAATTAATAAGTTTAAAATAGCTATCGAACAAATGTTTTAATGAAATAAATTATGCAATATCATAGTAAACAATAAGTTGAGTGTTGATTAATCTATTAAATGTCAGTTTCTCTTGAATACCATGAATATGTAATACTATGATAAACTCTCAATTGATCCAACACCATGGCAAGTCTCTCAATACTTGTTTAAGACAAGTAATTCAGGTAAAAACCAAGGAATTTCTTGTAAAAGTTCAATTCTCCAAAGAGAAGTGAAATGACGGGAAGCCGGGCGTAGATCAGACAGGGGCCGCTCTGCCGTCTTAACATAGCAGATTCCCCTCAGACTTGTTTTATGTCCCTCCTGGGGCCATAAATATATCCGTTCCGGTGTTCCATACTGGGACACGTAGCAAGAGCGAGAAATTCACACGAGTCAGAAAACACTGATAACTAACATGTGCCTGCCCAGTAGACTGTCGGGAACTTTCTTCCAAGTAGTCCTTTCATCATTTCATCTACAACCTTTTTTTCTTTCGATAGTATCATGTATTTGTAAAAATAAATAAGTGGAATGGTACACCACACAGACTTTTTTCGCTCCTTTATCTATATTATACTTATAACTTGTAATATATGTAATATACATTGTTATAGAAACATAATGGAAAAAAAAAGCGCATCACATTTAACCAAAGAGCATACATGTAATAATGTACACTGTTAAGAAAAATATTATTGATTATGTTCATTTTCTACTACCCATTTCCGAGGGTTTTATTCTAAAAAAATATTTGCCTATAATTCGAATAGTAATAATTTAATAAATGTTATTTTTAACAAAAATAGTTTAGTTTTAAAAGTCCTACAACTCTACAATGATAAGTTATCTCGTATCTCAAAGAGTTTTTTGGAATATGATCAATATTGGAAATTTACACTTAAATTAAGACGTAACCTCCAAGTAATTTCCATGGCAAAATAAGATGTGCCATTTTGTTGGTAATGTTTAATAGTACCTCGATAAGAATTTAAAAAAAATATAGTTAAAGACGATTCTGAGAAACTATTTTTATTTTTTTTCCCTAATCTTAGTTTTATGGTTGGTTGGAGAGTTCAAAAATTATTAATTTGCGGTATCTTATGAAAACCCTGATCGGTAGAATGACTTCGGCTATAGTTATAGTGACAGATGGCATTGCATAAAACAATTTTTCATTTTCAGGGAGTCATAAAACGTCGACATTCATCAAAACCTCGAATTCAAAATTATTTTTTTTTACTTTATCTCACCAAGGGTTACTAGAAAGTATGAATAAACTAATTTCATAATAGTTGCAGTTTTTGCATCCCTTAAAACCTTTTAACTAATTGACAGATGACAACCTCGGTGGTCTTGGAGTAAATTTCTCGCCTCAGGATCCAATACTCGTGGGTTCCAACCCAGTCGAAGTCTACGGATTCTTCTTGAGCAATAAAAAAAAGCTGTAGCACAACTTCTTTCGGAGGGGAAGTAAGGCCGTTAGTCCCATGTTGATCGTGGGATATAAAATAACCCTGAAAGGTACGTGAAAATACATTTCCCGGGGGATTGGTAAGACCTTTCGCTCTCGCTCATAGAAGTCCTCGTGTGCTGATATAATCAGTCGGTTCAGAAAGTGTGTGTTAAATATCTCAAATGAATAAGAAATATAAAATAAAACAATGATGGATATCAACCAAGCTTGGAATGTATAAAGATAGTATTCACAAAGGTTCGTCCTTTTAGTTTTATTTTATTCATCTTTTGGATCACCATTTTGGAACCAAGAATTTACAAAATTAAAAAAAGAAGTTTAAGTTTCTCATTGATTACTCGACTCTTTTAATTGTAAGCCATTAAATTATCTATAAAATAAATAGATTAATTAAAAAAGCTCTACTTCGGTGGCCGCATGGTCTAAAGCAATAGACTAGACTGCCGAGGACGGGGAGATCGGGACTGGAATTCCGGTCACGTGTTTTAAGACTTATTTTTTTACTAAGTGGTTTTCACTCTCCATCCGCACAAATTCAGGTAGACTTCCTCTAAAAGTTCAACACTCTTAATCATAAATGCATTAGTGTAACTAGCACATACGTATATAGCCCAAACGAGTACTGATATGCGGTAATAAAGATAATATCTTAAAGCTTTTGAACACTTTTAAAGAAGATCGTGGCAAACCTAGTGATGCACTGGTGTACCACGGTACACCTTTTAAAAATACTGGGTTAGTATAAAAATGTGGAAAGTCCAGACGGTTAATAAAGATGCTGAGTATGAAGGATGGTGTGTTGGGAAAAAAAAGAGCCCACATTGTAATATACTTTTATCCAAAGGCTTGTATTTAAACAGTCAAGGGGAGAGAAAAACTAGAGTTTTGTATGTTTCATAATATGATATAGGTTATGCATCATGTTTGCATATGCTTACACAGTTCCTTATCTGGGTATAAACAGAATACTGTGTGTGACTTTTAAGACAAACGATATCTATTTTTATCCATAGAAAAATCCAGAGTAAAATCTGATAACATGCAAACTATCACCTCTAATTATATCATAGTAAAATTCTTTTGTTCCTGCACAAGGTTAGTTTTCTGTTCAAATATGACTTATCTGTCAATGCTAAATATACTAACGAGATAAAAAATATATAGAACGCTGATGTTGGAGGTTGAGATGTACGCATGGATTATATCCACATTCAGGACGCCGGTTTCGAAACTAGGTTAGTCAGTCGTGCAAACTAACAATGGGGGACAAGTTGGGTGATGAAAGTCTAGAGACAGAAACATTGACAGCGTCTAGACCCGAAGCCAAGCCTACAAGTAAAACAAGGCAGTTTATAGCAGCTATAGTAAGTAAGTTGACAAGTCCGCCTCTAAGTTTTAAAACTTAAAATAACACAGGTTATAAATGTAAAGTATATATATATAAAGTATATATATATATATATCATTAATTATTTACACTAATCATGAAACATGGCAGTGAAGTCATGATTTTGATTCAGTTATAATATATTTCTTTACTTATTTACTACAGTAGGATTTGGTAAGAAGGAGATGTTAGAATATACAATTATTTTTTTTAGTAGTCAGCCAAAATTTAACTTTATTCATCATCAACATCAACTGTTTCCAGCTTGTGGCCAGGTCAGTTTAGTAAAATGCCATCATCTTCCTCTATCCTTCCACCACTCTTCCTTCTTTAATTTCTCCATTCTTCTCCTCTCACTTGAACACTTGAACTAGAAAGTATAAAAAATTTAACTAGTGCTATTTTATAGGCAGTGATAGTATCTATCAAAAGTGACATTTGCAGATCACATGACTTGACGTATGAATGTGTGAAAGTATATTTAGTAGTTGTTCTAACTCTTTCTATGTAAGGTGGAGTATACCTAACAGTCGGTCTTGTATAGAAACCAGAACCAATTTAAATTCCTAGAAAATAGATTTTGTATTCTTAATCTGAGTTTTTTGGGGTATCGAGTCTTACTACCCATCCGAGTCTCTGCATATCCACACTAATAATCTTGAAGAAAAGAGATCATATTTGAGGGGAAATGTATCAGTAGCTGCGTGAAGCAAGGCGGAGAAACCATTCAAGGAAAAAAAAAACACTTCTTTACACCAATCTAAAAATTGAACCCCGAGCTCCAGATCACCGGCATTCCAGATAAGACGAGACAGACGCCTTTATCCCCGTGCCCACTGACATGGGTTGGTTCTTTGTTATATAAGTTTAGAAATATATTCATAATAAATGCATGCCTAAACTTAAATGAATTCACACATATATTATAATATTAAACGTTTGAACTTTAAAATAATTTGTATAATCTTCAATTTCATACTAAGTAAATACAACATTTAAATAAATCTCATAGGATTATGGATCTAAATATTTAATAATAATAATAATAATGGTTTGAGTTAAGCTTGATAAATGAGTTTGATAAACAAATATATGATGGAAAAGTATGTGGGTCAAAAGGAAAGGATGGGCCATGTAGCACGTGGTAACATGTTGTAGACGAATGAGTGAACAATAGAAACATTGCTAGTTTTAAGAATAAAAGAGCATGTATGACTCGGTGTACGGATGTTGTTGAAGCGAAGGGAGTGTGCAAGGATGTGGAGAAAGTTAGTGAGGATGGATTAAATACAGAATTGTTGTTTTAGAGCAACATGCACCATTTATTGCCTATCCCATAATGTAACGGCGCAAGTATATAGGTTTGATAAACATATAATATTCTAATTTATTTTAAATAACCCATCAATAGTCTTAATCATTATTAAGGTTGATAACAGTTTGATCTCTACTAAATCAATGTATATAGTATATTTAATTACGATGTACACAATGACACTAGTAATTTATTTGTCTGTTGTGTTCTGAAAGATTTACATAACATATCACTTTGACTGCTTAATTGTTGTATATTGTATCCTACAGTAGCAAACACAATATTACTAGGACTGTTTATCTGTCTGTTATATTGTGGACAATACTACTAGCACTGTTTTATTCTTCTTTACAGTAAATCTTTACGCATTCTCTCAAGGCACGGTGATAGGATGGCTCGCCCCAACTGAGCCACTGTTGATGTCAGACGAGTCTCCAATAGGAGGCAAACCTCTGACCCACGAGAACGTGTCCTGGCTTGGATCCCTGGTTTGTTTCGGCGCCATCCTGGTCATCCCTATAGCAAGCTTTATTTCTAACAAGTACTCTCGCAAGATGACGGGATACCTCATGGCCCTGCCCCTCATCCCCGCCTGGACCATGGTGATACTCGCGCAGTCACCATCTATGCTGTACGCGGCTCGTTTCATCGCAGGTTTAGGCTGTGGGGGTGGTACGGTCAGCATTCCGCAGTTCGTCCACGAGATCGCCGAGGATAGCATCAGAGGCGAAGTGGGCACTTACATAGCTCTGTTCTTCAACAGTGGGGTCCTTTTCACTTTCATCGTCGGCTCGTACGTCTCCTATAAAGTGCTAGGGTATGTGTTATTGGCAGTGACCTTGATCTACTTGGCAACCTTCACTCTCATCCCTGAATCTCCCCACTATTTTATATCGATTGGAAACACTGCAAAGGCGAGACAATCATTGGAGTGGCTACGAGGTGAGAATAACCCCGACGTCGAAAGAGAGATAGAAAGAATGACGAGAAGAGCTCGAGAATTGGATGGAAGGCGATCTATAAGGGATATTATTAGAGAACTTACGTCCAAAGGTACGATCAAAGGGTTGATCATCGGTGTTGGGGTCTGCGCCAACTTGCAACTGAGCGGCGTGCTGGCAGTACTCAGCTACACGGTCAATATATTTAAGGATGCCGGAGTGAACATGTCTCCTTACGCGGCCACGATCATCATCGCGTCGATACAGATCATCGCAACGTACGGTTCATCAGTTTTAGTGGATCGACTTGGCCGAAGGATTCTTCTCATTTCATCGAACTCTTTGATCGTGGTCTGTTTGGGAATACTTGGCGGATACTTTTACCTCAAACAGTCCTTGGACGTGAGTGGCTTCAACTGGGTCCCTCTGGCGGCACTGTCCTTGTTCGTAATAGTAGTCGCGTTCGGAGCTGGTTCTTTGTGCTTCCTTATAATCTCAGAAATATTTTCAGAAAACGTGCGTATCGTCGCTCAAACAATATGCCTTGTGAGTTTCTGGACTCTCATGTTTCTGGTTATCAAACTGTTTCCGACACTCGTTAATATGTTTGGTCTTCACGGATGCTTTTGGTTTTATGCCTCGTGTTGTGGTAGTGCGATCCTATTTGTGTATTTCTTCGTCCCAGAAACCAAGAACAGAAGCTTGGAGTCGATACTTAAAGAACTGAATGGAGAAAAGGACACCGAGGAGGATAATTATAAGAAAAATCCTTCGGAAAATACCAATTCATCAAAACTTGTATGATATATAGTGACACAGTGAGAATTTAATATCTGGCCATTATTGTGCATTTTTTAAAATTTAATGTCTTAATAAAACTAAAAACAAAACGAATTGCGTTTATCTCTGTATTCAGATGGCCAGCTCCTTAAAGTGACTTTTATAGTTAATAGTATATTACAGACAGATTACTTTAGCCCGCTGGGATTGAAACCATGAATTCCTTAAGTGTAAATAATTTTATGGCGATCATTATAAGTGTAGACCCGCTTCAGTGGCCACATGGTCTAAGGTGCTACACTTGCAGTAGACCAGAATGTCGATAACGGGGAGATTGAGATTCAAATCTTTGTCAGCTGTAATGAGACTATTTAAAAAAATAAAATTTCCTTCCACGCAAATGTTGGTACAATTCCTCTAAATATAACCCCCTCTCCCTTAAAAAATTAACATAATCAAAAGCTACGTGTATAGCCCAGACTGAATTTAACTTTTTCTCAATATCTATATATAAATATATACATATTTTATCTGACAGGAAAATAAAACCTACTTCCAAATGAAGTATAGAGTTGAAATTTAACATTTAGTCAGATAATTCTGATAATATAGGGGTAAAAGACTCTTTTTTTTAACGCGGTCTGTAACTTTACTAAACAGACTCAAAACTTTACTTTTTTTTTAAATATCTGTGCGAAAACTTAATGAATCCAAATCAAAATAAATATATATCATCCACATAACAAACCAAATAAAATTAACTTGGCCTCCTTAAACTCGATTAGCTTTTATTCAAGTTATCGTGCAATATATGGTATAATATTAGTACATATAAAATAATAAGTCCCAGAGTAAACCTTTCATTTACCAATTTTTTTAAATAAGACAAAAAAGATAGTTTGTTAAAAGATGCTCAATTTAACTAAGTTATTTTATGTACAAAAAATTAAACAGTTATTTTGTAATTTAGAGATATTTTAACGCTATTTGTTTTTCTCTCAAATAGTCGTTATTTTTCTCCTATTACAAAGCGCTCTACATAGTAATTATTTATTGTAGTTTTACTCTTTGGAGTACGAGATTTTGACATTTTTATTATTTCAAAAATGGCTGTGCAGATATCACCTTTATTGGAATCTACTCTTAGTGGATAAGTCAATAATGGGCATATATAAACTGACCACATGGCCAAATTAAATTAAATTCTTGCTGCACAAACAGAACCTCGATCAAAAGAGGTTTTATTAATGCGGAATCTTTACGATGACGTAAATACCTTTGCAATAAATGCCAGACATATTCAGATATTGACTTCTCCGACTAGGAAACCTGTTATATACTGGATCTGCACCCATATTGATGTTACTATTTATGATAGCTTAAACACCAGTACAATTTTCCACTTGACTTAAGAACAACTTCGTTTTCTTATTGCTATGTTTCTGTAAAGCTATACATTATTTATGAAGATGTCCAACAGCAGAAAAATGGGACAGATTGTGGAGTTCTTTTTTCCTTTTCGTTTGCGGTGTCTATATTGCCTTGGGCATGAACCCAACCATCTTTAACTTATTTTTTTAACATCTACCTCCATTTCTTTCAGAAGATAACTCTAATAATAACATAACTCTTCCAACAAAAAACGTGATATGACAGTTAAAAATCTAAAAGAAACTCCTAAAATGACATCAAAGCGTAAGAAACCGGTTAGAAAGGTCTAATCAGGAGTTTAAAAAAACTGAAGAAAGACGGAATAAGGGTTTCAATGGGGCTTTAAGTAATAGCGTTGGAAAAAATAAAATGAACTTTATAATTTTTTTCAGTAAACCTTTAAATCAGTATTTAGTTTATATGTAGTCAATACCCATAACAACCAAAAGAAGCTTCAAGTTGACCAACTATTACATTAGTATTAAAGATGCAGTAAATAATGATGCCGACGTGCATTATTTAGGGCAATTAGTTATATTACCTTCATCGTTGACAGGGAAAACCACGGAAACCATTAGAAGACACAGAATGCCATTACATATGTTAGGAAATACAGTATACCAAATATATTTAAACATTTACAGCAAATCCATAGAAGACAGAAATAACTACCCTATTATTACAAGACCAAACGACTCACAACCGACATAATATTGTTAGGAGATTTTATAATTTAAAGATTAAAAAAATCAATGGATTCATTAAAAAAAGGAAACAATTACAGTATAACAATTTGTTACGTGTATTCAATTGAGTGACAAA
>CABFOV010001010.1:14846-35910 GCA_902141375.1 Timema poppense
TTTTTCTTATATATATATATATATATATATATATATATATATATATATATATATCCATATTGTAGTGCTTAAAAACAAACGATAACTACTAATAAGTTAGATTATTTTATTGGCGCAGAATTTCCTTGCCAAGATCAGGAGCTGTTATTGTTTTTTATTATTAAATATAATATGATGCATGGTCCATGTGGTGTACTAAATATTCAATCTGCTTGAATAATATAAGGAAGTGTTCGAAACAAATGGGATAGTAACTGGGGAAGGCGGACCCTACCTAGATATGATGAAAACCTCAAGAAGGAGGATTAGTCGCCGAGATTAAAGTAGGCCTAACTAACATAATTGCTGATAATCGCTGGGTAATACCGTACTGTCCTCTTTTATCAAAAACTTTTAACGCTCATTTTAATGTTGAATTGTGTAGTTATGTAAAATCCATCAAGTATATATGTGAATATATCAACAAGGGAAACAATCAAGCTAAATTTGCTGCCATGAAAAAATTATGAAGTTTACCAGTACCAATCAGTGCATTATATTAGTTCTTAAACTGCCTGGAGGATTTTCTCTTTCCCTATTGATGAAATATACCCTCTCACTGTCTACTTAGCTGTTCATTTAGAAAATGGTCAACTATTTTACTTCACAAGTAACAATTCCGATCCAGTAAGTTATACCCCTAATACCATTCTTACGGCATTTTTTTGACTTGCGTTCTAAGGACGATTTTTCTAAGACCCTTTTATTAAATGATTTAACAGAAAATAATTTTTAAGAACGAAGCAAGGCTCGGTAGTAAAAGTTTCCTTAATATATAAAAAAGATGTGTCCTTGGTCATGTGTATGCTGTTCATCCAAACAATGCAGAGTTTTATTATCTGGGTTTGAGTTTACACGATATTAAGAGGATTCACATCGTTTACTCAACTCAAACAAGTTGATGGAGAGCACTATCCCACTCTTAAGGTGGCACGTCAAACTATGGGTCTATTAGAAGATATCAAACACTCAGTGGAACACAACTTTTCAAGAAGCCTCTTTATCAGATACACCAAGAATTTTAGGAATTTTTCTGTGGCGATGTCGGTTTTTTTGGTAATCTAACATATACTTCTGATTTGTGGCATGTTCATAAATACAGTTTAACTGAAGATATCTACCATCATGAGCAAATACATTTTCTTGGTCTTAAAATAATTTACAATGATACAGTAGCCCCACGGCTTCTTTGGTGCTGACTGACAGCTTTGAAAAGTTACCAGAACAAATAATATATCCCTACGCCGAACCATATGATCTGCAAAAACACGTGTTAAGCAGCTGTCAATTCTGACAGTCAAAATTTATATATATACCTAAATGTTGACTGTTAGAAGTCAGCTGTGAGCTGTCAGTCAGCACCAAAGAAGCCACGGGGCTACTGTACAATGAAATAATAGCAATGCTTGGAGTACTTAAGAAAAACATCCTATGATATCGATAGACTTCAAAATGTTATTCTAGTTCAACCCTTTTTCGATAATCTTTGATTTTGGTGTTTGTTCATTTTTATAATTTCTTAATTTCCTCTACAAAATTTCAATTTTATATCTAACCAATTATTTTTATTAATTTTATTAGCTTCGTGAATTTCGAGACCCTTCCCCCAATTACCGGCCAATCAATTTGGATTTTCTAAATTAAATACTTTCATTGTTATCTGGAGTATGTTATTTCTGTAAATTTTTAAATCATAATTAACAAAAAAATTGTTTAAAATATATATCTGCTTATAGCTCGGAAAAAAATAGTTTTATAAATGAAAAATTTCACAAAAAAGTTTTTATTTTAACAGTTCTACAACTTTGCAATAATAAGCTATTTTGTATTTCAAAGAGATGCAAAGACGTATCAAAATTGGAGGTATCCATTTATGTAAAGTACCCTCTAGGTCATTTTCCCAGGAATTGAGATGCGCCATTTCGTTTATGATAATTAACAGTGCTTAGATATGAATTTTAATCAAAATCTTTAGAGTAAATTTCAAGAAAATCGATTTTATCTTTTCGTTGTTAAGTTAATTTACCTTAATTTTAGGGTTGGATTACTAATTACAAAACCCTCTCTGGAAAACCTTATGAAAACCTTACACCATTTAACTAGTTTGAGCTTCATTAGCACAATGGTTTCGGCTCTAGGCCAAGATATAGACAGACAGACGGTAACGCAAAAGCCACTTTTTTGGGTTCAATCAAAATCTCGAATTATATATTTTTGACAATCACAATACTTCCTCTATCATAGGGTTCACACAAGTAAAAATAAAGTTATATCAGTGACGTTTCGAGAAATGAAACTGTTTCTCGGCTTCAGTTTATCAATTTGCTGTATTTTTACTTTTTGGCGTTATTAAATCTTTAGTATATTTCATTAGATTGTTGGACATTTTATAACGTAAAAAATTAATACTTTTTTCATTATTAAATCTCTACTTTTTTAATGATTTATAGTTAGCCAAATTACAAGGTAAACAAAAAATATTTTAAACATTTATCGAACCACTGTTATAAAGTTTAATTTTAGACTGAACATTCGATTACAAAAAAAACCCACAATAAGGATACGATTTAAAATAAAGCCACGACTGATAAATCAGCGACCAGTCCTTAACAAGAACCATGAACTTTCCTTCAGCAAGTTGCCTAGATTTCAGGAGCAAGAGACTCCCCCGACAATAACCACTCAGTTTTAATAAACAGCCTTAAAAGTCGAGCAACGCTCAAAGGAGAAGAACACAGATATCTTTATCAGAAAATGGACAAATTTAATCCCTTAAACTTGGCCATTAGGAGAGTTTGTTACTGCTGGCAGCGGATAGAAATGGAAACTGTGATTGTCAAAATGGCGGCGCGTAATAGGTGCTCGGTTGCCGTCTGATAACGACTAGAATTCTCTCTTCTACCCGAATTCTGCTCGGTTTCTCACCCACCACCCCCATATCTGAGCTCATTCACCACTACCCTTATTTTGAATGCTCCGGACTAGCTCAGGCTAGCGAGAATCAAGTGGATTTAAGAGTGAGTTGGCGAGAAGAATATTCCCAAGTCATTGACATAAGTGTCCGATTAAAAAATAACATTTATGACTCTAAATAAATAAGATTATTTTGTTTGTAAAATGTATGACGTCCATCCAAAATAAGTCAGTTAAGTCCCGACTTGATTTTTTTTTTTCAGGCTACCTATTTATATTGACACTGAAGGAATGGTGATAGTAAAAAAAAAAAGGTAGAATTTTTAGAAAGTGTAGCCTATCCCAAAATGGCATGTAGGAAGAGTGGGAGATCATTTGAGAAAAAACATCTGATTACAGCAAGCCGAGGTACGAACACCAACCTCTCCATCACATGTAAACCGGAACAAACAAACTAAGTTTGAGTATTATTATTATTATTATTATTATTATTATTATTATTATTATTATACTCACGCTATATTAAACGAATGAATTATTGCGAAATGTTTATCATGGCAACTAAAAAATAAAGGGCTCAGTGAAGCCTATGTTTTTATGCATCAATAAAGAGGGAAACATGGCGCTACACAAATAATTTTAAAAACAAAAATGAACAGCATTCATTCCCCAAACCCCACCCCTCTATGGTCCTAACGACCTTATTCACTTTTCCCACGAGACCAGAACTCGCCAGCTAGAGTGCCAAATTCTCAAATGTTGATAATTATCATTCTCGAGAGTTGCGTGGCAGACACGCAGTCTGATGGGGGAAAGAGGGAAAGGGGCTCTAGGGGTAGCGAATGGAAGGGGTGTTAGTTCCTACCCTGACTCTCACAGCGTTAGTAGGATTACGGAACATGGCTCGCTTCGCTGCGTAGTTAGTATTCAATTCCACAGTCCCCGAAAACTTTATTCGTATTCTTGCAAAAGTTTGAAAGGATGAGAAAATGAAAGGTTTTAGGGGGGAGAAAAAATAAGAGGTTAAGCGTTAAAGAGGCATATTAGGCAAGTACCACATATCACGTGGACACAGGAAATGGTCAGTAAACTTTACGCAAAATTTTCGCTATAATAAATAATATAAACGAATTTTTCTTAATATTAATATTATTACACATATTGTGACACCGCGTGTTCTTATCTTACTAAAAGCCCTTGTTCAGATACGTAGGCCTACTTATCGAGTAAATATATCGAGTCTATATTTGCGGGTCACTTGTTTTTTTTAGCCCCACGTCTTATTACCTGTTTAGGTTATACGCATATGTACTAATTATACTAATGAGCTAGGGATGAGTAAGGTTTGATTTAGAGAAAGTGTACACGCATTTTCGTGGATAGAAAGGAGAAAAACTTTGAGGGAAAACCTTCCTCAGTACACCCAAAAGGATTTAAACCTCGAACTCATTGGTATCGGTAGTCTACTCTATTGCGAAAAAGGTTATTTAACATTTAATAAATATTGCATTAATTAATTAAATAAATCGCTTATTCACTCCCTAGATAATTATAACTTTTTTCTGTCAGAACGTCCTAATATTCATTCGTGCTACACGCATATTAATTAATTAAATACGCTGATGCGTTAGAGATGATAAAAGTTGAATTCTGAGGAAGTGTGCCCGCGTTTATATGAAAAGAAAGTGGCATACTATTTGGTGAGAATAAAACACTCCAGTACACCCTAACGAGATTCCAATCCCGATATACTCGTCATTAGTGGTCTATCCTATTGCAAGAGTGGGACCTTATAGGGCCCCTACATGATCAGTCAGACTGTCAGTATCAATAAATTAATAATTAATACTGATAGTCTTTAGGGGCAGTACTGATGGACTGATGGACGGACTTAGGAAAATACTGATGTGAACCAAAGTTTCTGATCATATCAGTGTCAGTTCATCAGTCTTGCAAGTGGTGGGAGAGACTGACAGTAAGACTGACCGCGTGCACGCGATCGTCAATATTTCCTTCAGTCTCGGTAACAAACCTAGACTGCCCATGCCTTTTCCTTATCATGCATGTTGTTACACTTGCAAGCAGGAGCTGAGACTGATAAAACCTAATGGTGGGAATCCTGACTGTGTACCATCTCGTTGTAAATACTGATACATATTGTCAGTCTGATTTATCGTGTAGGGTCCCTAATAGACCATCATTATATTATAAAAGTGAAGTTAAACGGCTAGGACAGGAGAGGCGGATATCGGACCTTGACTGCTAAAAATTCAGAATACTCTGCAGCATTGAACATCGAAAAGGTAGTGCTTCTTCCGACCCTATTCAATCCTTATGACCTTATCGAAGGGTCCTTCGATAAATATAGAACGAAATATTTATCTCTGATTGAATTTAAAAAAGTATTTGGTTTACGATATAAAAATGGGTAGGGAAACATTTGAAACAAAGCTCTTACAAAATAGTCTGAGTGTTTTGCACCAGGATCATAAACAAACATCAATAACCCCTTGTCGATCAGTTCGTATCCTAGTTTAAAAGCGAAGACCGAGATATTCTACAAGGGTAACGTTAGCCCTATTAATTGGGAGAGTTTAATATTAAACATATATTTGTTCAATTTATTAGAGAAAATGTATGCTAATTATTTGTTATGACAAGGAGATTGAGGTTAGAATATCAGTCAGGTGTACTGAGGGTGACTTTCCTAAATGGTTTTACACACTCCCTCCAAGCAAATGAGGGTACACTTTCTCTAAATATAGCCTTCCTAATCCCTAAAACCACTAGCGTAATTAGTATATAAGCGTATAACTTGAACGGGTAGTAGGACACGGTGCTAAAAAAATTATATTTGCATTTGTTATATACACTGAAATATAATTAAAAATCGACGGCAGTAAAATTCATCCAAATATTCTGGATATAATTCATGGGGCCATGTTTTAAAAATTCGATGTCTATAATTGGATTATAATATATAATATATAAATTAAATTAAACAATTAGAGATGGATTGATGTAATGTTATAGTAAATTTCAAAGAATTAAATAAAAGGCTTTTATCACTTTTTAATCAAATATTTGATCTATGATAAATTTATTCACCTATCGCTTAGCGTTATGTAGTGTGGGTTTCAAGTGTTTATAAATAATTAAAATAATAAACATTAAAAAGTGATGGTCAGTTTCAGTGAGACCATCAGCCACCCACCCCAGTCAGTGATGATGCTGTCTATGGACTCTGGTTCAATAAATACTTGATATATATAGAAAGAGAGCTACAATTCTCAGCCGAGTGCATTGGGATTTTTTCCCACCCCCTCTCCACGATAATGTGTGTTCAACCCCTTTACGCTACCTTCCTCAACCTTTCCCTTGCCTGCTGAAGACGGGGAGATTAGGGTTTGAATCCCAGTCGGCTCTACTAAAGGTGATTTTTCCTTATTAGTTTCCCAATCTTCTTCCACGCAAATACGGGTTTATTACCTATAAAATGCTTATATCCTCCTCCTTAGTTCATTAGAGTATTTATAATATATGCGTTTAACCTGAACAAGTAATAAGATGTGGTGATAAAAAAAACTTTGCACTTTATCTTGAGCTGTGAATTATTATGGTGCTAGCCCGTAAGAGAATAGTGTATATCCTCTTCAAAATAACCTGGTTTTGAACCAGGAATCACTAGAAATATATATATGATCCCTTCAACTATTTAGCTAAAGAGACTTACAAAAGCTCTTGGTGTAGAGAGATGATGCATTTAAATAAATTATTCTAAGTTTTCAGAGTGGGCTTTGCCTTCACAACCCATTTGGTGGCAGTGCAACAATGACTTCAAGTTTATTAATTAGAAAAATGGCATTCAATTGTGAAAGTTCCAAAACCTCAAATAAGTTCTTGAAAAATTATATCAATAATTATATAGATTAATGACAAATAAACGAATCAAATTGATACTGAGTCGAGCAAACGAATTGGTAAAACGCATACACGAGTCTTTCGATAGAGCACAGAGCGATAAAAAAAAATATTTTCTTTCGCAAATTCCTTTGCGAATCCCCGACCGACAAAGAAGTAATTCCCAGACAAAGAGGGGGAACTAAGGAGGTTCCATGTAGAATTTAATTGAAGGCTTTTCGGCGTTGCACGAGGAGCGTTGCAGCTTTGCCGCAAACCTCTTTTCTCCGTCCCCTTGACTTCCGAGCTTTCAAAAACTTCTAATTGCTTCTCCAGCGTTTCTATTAGTCGAAGATCAAACCAGACTTCTGGGACGCTGCTAGCAATAAGCCGTGTAAATATCGCATTTGCTCAAGTGACTGGATGAAGGAATTTTCTCAAGGAATACTTCTACCCCTCCCCTTTCTTTTCTTCCTTAAAGGAAACCAAAGGAATGAGTACATAAAAAAACGTTAGTGATCAAAGTAAAAAGCTATTAATAGACTCATGTCCATAGCCACGAGAGCTTGATTCGATTCAGTGTGATGTTGTCAAGTATACTTACTATTTGTATTATAATTCGTACTGCTAGTCTAGTTTTTAAAATTATAATTAGTTTGTACAATATTAACGTTGTTAACGGCTTAATACTCAGGGTGGGACTGGGGACAGTGGTTTTAGTTTAAGTATACCCATATTATGAAAAGGAGATGGAAAAATCAAATCGATAAATCATCATACCTCCCTCCCCTAATGTTCCCCACTGGGATTTGAGCCTTGACCTCTCTATTACTGAAAATTTAGTCCATTTCAAACCCGAATCCTAAATATAATTAGTAAATAACAAGGCACTAAAGTTGGGTGCGTGGTGTTAAACGTACTATCCTTGGTTAAGTTTCGTGCGCTATGATAATGTGTTTGGAAAGTGTACGTTTAACCTTACAAATACAAATATCAAAATTGAACTCATCGCCGTCGAAATATATGTTGAAAATCCAGTAGATAGTTAAAAATTGAAATATGACAATGCCGCCTAAAGGTAGAATTACAAGAGAAAAGATTAATATGGGTATCTTGGAGGGGGATGTAACAACGTGGAGGTTAAACAAAAGGAAGGTGACCTGATAATGGAGAGTAAAATAAAGGGAGAGGAGGATGAAGATGAAGACGGGGGTGGGTAAAGAGGAGATCCAAGGCGGGAGGTGTCAGTTAAGAGCTGGGGACATACTTCACGCGAAGGACCGGGCCATCTGTTACCAGACAACAGTCGTGGCTCGTAATGAGGGTGTACGTTATCTTCC
This sequence comes from Timema poppense, assembly GCA_902141375.1. Classification (NCBI taxonomy): domain Eukaryota; kingdom Metazoa; phylum Arthropoda; class Insecta; order Phasmatodea; family Timematidae; genus Timema; species Timema poppense. The sequence continues at coordinate 23,039 of CABFOV010001010.1, forward strand.
ATTACGGGCATGTCCCGGGAGGATTCAGCCACTTCGCCCCACCAGATTTGAAGATATGTTCCATGCCAAGAAGAAACTGCGACATTCAGACGTCTAGCTACGCATTTGAGCAAGGTAAGAATGGAATAAGAATTATTTTATGCACAGGATGATTCAAAACTCTCGGCACAAACTTTAATGGGAGATAAGGAACACTAAAACAAAACTTGTCAATCAATGCATATTCGTAGATGTCACCCTTTGGTGCTAGAGGGCGCTGTCGGTTGCCGCGTCAAATGACCATTTTTCGCCGTCATAATTCGTAACGCGGACTTCGTGCGTGTAGCATGAATCATTTCACAGATCCTAATAAGGCTGACATACATCTAGCTTATTGGACTTGGAATCATTGAAAATGTACGCCCACCAATGGGTCTATGATGTCAGAAATGCGTTACTGTTTGCGGCCACTCCTTTGACCAACTGCTGTAAAACTGCATTCCTTCTACTCCATCAATTTTTATTCAATAACTTTATTACATTAATAGTGTATCGATGTTAATGGTCGTCATTTTGAACATTCATTAAAGTAATTTTATAAATAATATTGCATTTAACGTAAAAAAGAATAATATAATTTAATAAAAAAAGTTCTAGAATAAAAAGATTTTTAAGAAATACAAGTAAAAATATCTTCAAAAATTGATCTTAAATAAAAAATCATTTCAAACATAAGTTGTTTGTATTTTTGCGTAGAATAGTGCCGTTAAAAATGTATAGGTTTCCATTTAAAAGAACAAAGATGAACCTTAAATAACCTTGAAGACGTCCACCAAATAAAAAATAACTAGTGCCGTTCTCTGTCCCCGTTAAAAAAACATTTGTTTGTAACTATTTTATCTAAAATCCTTTTTTTCCGGGATATTCTGGTGTTTAAACTTAAATGCCTCACTCAATATAAGGAAAGAGAATTCAAAAGTGCTTACAAGTTAAGTTTTAATTTATATATGATGCCATTAATGTTGTAGATGGACTAATTTTTCGCTTTTCCTTGAACGGTGGTTAGGTTAAATAAGTAAATATGTAAAAATGTTAGAACACAAAAAGAAGAATAAGGTATAAATTTATTTATTTTAGTAAGATATCGACATCTTGATCTAGTTCTTAAATTTATATAAATATAATTAGAAATATGGAATGAACATAATAGCATTGATAATTTGCATTATGTTTAACCCTTATACGCATTTTAAATTAAAAAAAGGTAGACTAATTTTACCTCTATAGCATGATAACAAAAAACAATATAAATATTTGTTTTCAAACAAATAATACAACTTAATAAAGTTAGCAAACCTACGTTGAGTTAAAATAAAAATACTATAATGTATTTTAATGCAGATTTTAAATAAAAATAACATTTTATACGTTTAATTAAACCTTAAAACTTTTAATATACTACTTTTGTTTACATAGCATTATTTTATTCGAGTGTTTGAAATACATGTGCAATAATAATCGCGGCTTCCGCTTTATTAAAATTTGTATTTCGGTACTCAAAATATAAAAGAGTCCACTGGTTTTGCTAGCGGAAAGTATTGAAATAAATAATAACTCCGATTCACTTTCAAACGATAAATGCAATACTTCATATTTTGTGGACTCAACGAATCACAGAGATCAGCGAAACAAATTAATTGATTTAATTTGCCAATTCAATTAATGATGGTATCCACTACACTAGTCAAAGCGATTGAAATGACTGGTTTATCAGTCAAATATCCGTTGGGTGGATAGTTAATTCTCTACTAGAATATCGAATTTAGAATATAGTATTAAGAGAAATACCAATTAGCTAGTGATGAACCTCCACTTCAATGAAAAATTACTGTAGGTATCTCTAAAACTACACTACTTTCAATTAAAAATGTGTTAGCTTTCAAAGCTATAATTCTCAATTTTAAGAAAATAAATTAAATAAAAGGAGAGAAAGCAAGTTTTTTTTACTTTCTAATGACACCTCGGAGAAAAAGTAATGGGATCGTCTAAACAAATTAAATTCGAGATTTTTATGAAAGTCATTAACCCCCTAAAACATAAAAAGAGTTTTTTACAATACCGTCTATCTGTACCTCACGCTAGAGCTGAACTATTTTACCGATTGGACTGAGACTCGGTATCTAAGGTTTTCATAAGCTAGCCCAGAGTTTTTTTTAAATTAGATATCTAACCCTAAATTTAAGGGTAGTTTGAAGGGCAAAGAGAGAACAAAACAGATTTTCTCGAAACTCGCTCTAACGATTTTGATTAAATTTTATATCTAGACACTGTGTAATATTATAAACAAGAAAGAAGCTCTCATTTTCTCGTGAAAATGAATTTTAGGGTACTTTACACGAGATAAATTTTCCAATTTTGATCATTTCTCCGTAACTATTTGAAATACGAAACAACTTATCAAAGTAAAGTTGTAATGCTGATACAAATAAAAATCTTTTATTTGAAATATATATTTATAAAACATAATCGCAGAGATATAAGCATATAGATATATTTTCTAATTCATGTCTTTGAAAATGAATTTAATTCTTGTGGTCTTTGGTGGACAATAATGCTTCTCTTTTTTCAACTCCTCTGTAACAATTTTTCTAGTTCCTAATGCCATATAGTAGGCTATAGTAACTGTGAAGGCCTATAGGCCTATTATTTAATTTATGATCTTTTATGTGTTTTTACAATAATGTATAGACCTATTATTTCATTTCACAAATCTTACGGGTTTTTATTAATGTATATTTTAAGACAAAAAAAAGAGAGAAAGACTGTGCGGTGCGCCGTACCATTTATTTAGAAAGTCCCCTGCACTTGTGGGAGCGTTTTTAAATGCGTCACTATCTCAACAGATTAGATTGTCTGTGATAGAGAGGTCAGGGTTTAATTACCAGCCACATAAAGTGTAGTAGGTTATTGTTTTACTTTATGGCGATCCTCGGAGATGAATTATTCGATCACCAGGAAAACAGAATTAAATATTTTGATAGATGTCGACGTTTTATGACCCTCTGAGCCCAAAAAAGTGTTTTTACAATGCCGTTTGTTTGTTACTGGGAATATAGCCAAAATCATTTTATCAATCAAACTAAAATGTGGCCTAGAGGCTTTTCATAAGGTTCCCCAGATAAAATTTTGGAATTATCCATCCAACCCTAAAATTAAGGGTATTTAACTTAAGCGAAAACAGATTTTTCTTGAAATCTGATCAAACTATTTGAATTGGAACTCGTATCTAGGCATTTTAAACATTACAAACAAAATAGCGAATCTCATTGTCCCAGTAAAATGACTTAGAGGGTACTTTACATACACGGATTTCTCCAATTTTAATTATATCTCCAAAATCCTTTGAGCTACTAAATATATTATCATTGCAAAGTTGTAGGACTATTAAAAATAAAACATTAAATTAAAGTATATTTTTATAAAACCAATAATTTTTGTGCTATAATTAAATACATATATATTTTAATCAAGGTCTTTGAAATGAGTTGTCATTATGCTCCTTGGTGGCCCAAAAGGTTTCTATTTTTTCAATGTTTTTGCAGCAGTGTATATTATTTCATTTATGCTCATTCATAGAATGTGATGAACTTTTTTTTTATTAGGTTTGTGCAATGATGTCTATTATTTTGTTTCCCATATCACACGAGCTATGAATAAATGCCACAATTTTTGTTAGGTTAAAAAGCGAAAAAGTCTGTTTGGTTATTCTCAAATGATTTTGCACCCTGGCTCAAAACAAATGTGAGCACATTTATAATAAATCATATCATTATCATCTTTGCACTGTTAATGTATCAATGCGAATAATCGCGAATGGTAATTAGAACCAGGGTGCAATTTTTTAAAAGAGTAATTTTTGTAATATAGTGTATATAATATGTATACTTATTTTTTGCTTCACATATAACTTGTTAGCCATCAGTACTATACACACTTAACTACACTAATAGGGTAGAGGTGGGTAAAATATAATGTAGAGGAAATGTACCAACATTTGCGTGGAAGTTGAGTGATAAACTATTTAGGGGAAAAAATACAAAACCAGACGTGATTCGAACTCCGACCTACCCGTTATCTGCAAGTTAGAGTAGATGAGCTTTTCATTTGACCCACGTACCCACCAAACTGATTATTTGAATATCCATTAAGTAAAGTAGTTTAAATACGAAAAATAATTTTGACCAATTTCCCTTATCTTTTAAGCTCGTTCCGTTATTGCTTTGAGATGTTTTGCATCAAAGGCAAATAAAACCTGTCCACACAAAGATAAAACGATCCTAGATTTCCCCCTCAGCGTGACGCTGATTACCACGAGATTACCCCTCCCTCCTCCCTCTTCAATCCACCCTTGCTACCTCCCCTCCCAACAACCCCCTCCCCCCAACCACCCAGCCCACCCTCGATCTTCTCCACGAGGAACCACAATAGCCAACCGGCCTCGTAATTCGTCGTAATGCCTTGGTGATTAATAGTTTGCAAAGGCAAGACCGGCTATCGCGCATTAAGAGAAATACACTCGCCTCAACCTACAATGAGTATATTTTTATATCATATTCTGAAAAATGACATTTGGACACGGGAATCAAACCCAGGACCTTCGGCTTAGTACGGGTTCGATTCCCGTGTCCAGGTGTCATTTTTCAATTTTCAGAATATGATATCTAAATGGTGTTATCCTCACTAAAAAAAAAAAGTGCATATAAAATATATCAATTACACGCGGATATATATCCAAGCTTATTATATAAATAAATAGAAGAATAAAAACTGAGGCTGTCATTGAAGTTGCAAATACGTATCTCCGGAACCACTGAGATATGGACCCATCTTTGGGGGAGGGGGGCCTTGAGATCTTACCCAACCCATCTTCCCCCATGCGCCTCCACCCACCGGCCTCCCCGGACGCATGTGAAATTGTAACTAATAATCTAGCATATACTCAGGTTTTCTCAAATACATACTTTGTAAATAAGAATGCCTCACGTATTGGTTATAAATTCTCCATTTTTAAATAATTTTTTTTGAAACTCAACTTTTCGTCACTTTGTGTTTATTTATCTGAGAAAAATAAAAATATGTATTTAATTTATTCCATACAAAGTCTTTATCAAAGAAAATAATGCCATTTTTTAATTTTGACCTTAGTATTGCGCAATTTGTGCTAGGGTTTGCTAGCTATAGTTTATTTTAAGTTTGCTACTCTGGAGTTTCAGCTAACTTTCAAGGTAGGGCTGTAGAGAACGCGATAAAAAAGTGTTTCTGCAGTTTTTATAGCAAAACATGTGTTTGGTTAAAATAAATTAAATATTGCTTCAGTACAAACATAGAGTTTAATTTTCTTGACAAAGTGATATCAACCTTTCTTAAATATTTTTCAAGGGTGCCCTATAAATGAATGAAAACATTTTATCTTAATTTAAAAAGTTCTCATCTAATGCCACTATTCTCAAAGCAAATATACAAGAACTGTTGATATTACCACGAGAATATAACTAAACTATATGTTTGTTTATACTGAAGAAATACTTTATTTATTTAGGAAAAAAAAAAGTTTAGTTATAAAAACTGCAAAAAACACTGGTTTTTCCTCGCGTGCTCTACACCCACCTTAATTGTGTTAAGTAAGCGCACAGCTAAGATAAAACTGAAACATGATGAGACTAGCCGAAGTTCTATTGAAACCTAACTATACAGGCTAAAAATGTACTCTAATGTATAATTATTATCTTCTAGAATATTAAAACAGCTCTCACAACGATTGAACGGATGCGCGCGTGACATCCTAGGCGACGCTGAGATGTGAAATTTGAGGTATATTGCTAAAATACATAGGAGGGTAACTTTGATCTCCGTGACTTTGCATGACTTGGTGAACTAATGAGACAACAGGGTAAGATAAGCATGAAGGTGGGTGTAGGGGGTGAAACAAAGGGTGTGTAAGGTGGCACTGATGTAGACTTGAGAACTTCAAGAAAGGGGGCCTAGTCAAGATAATTTGACAATGGAGGCGTGGAAGTCATTAAAGTTGTTATACACGTCATAATATCTTTGAAACTTGGATAAGTAATCTAGGTACTTGGCATTTTTCTGGTTAGATTTATGAGACCCAGTTTTAATATCAATGAACTTTTAAAAGTAAGATAACTGAATGTCGCCTGATGCTTTTGGAAGCTTGGATTCGAATGAATGAACTGCATATTTTTCTTCAGAATGTGGTGTTCACCATAGATAATTCAGTCGTATGCAGTGGTGAGGCGTTCTAGTATCAAGTGTTACCAAGTGCTACAGCTAAAAAATTAGTATATATATAAATCATCGGGCTCAAATCTTGTGACTAAGCAGGCAATTCAATGGGTCTTCCGCCACCAATCCATCTTTGCGGAAAACCTTTAATATCTCTAAAAAGAACCGTATATATGGTGTATTTAAATTGGTGTCCCCATCCACCGAACCATAAAAAAAAGATCATGGGTCCAGAAACGGTTCTTTTTAGAGATATTAAAGGTTTTCCGCAAAGATAGATTGGTGGCGGAAGACCCATTGAATTGCCAGCTTAGTCACAAGATTTGAGACCGATGATTTTTTTTTAAATTTCTGGGGACATTTTAAGTCTATTGTTTAAGAAACTCCTGTACATGATGATGACGTTTTAAAAGGCAGTATCGTAAATGGATGCGAGCAACTGCAGAACACCTTAGGTGTATTCAACACAGTACAACAAAACATGGAACACAGGCTCAGAGGGTGCATCGAAGAAAAGGACACCATTTTGAACCATTGTTGTAACAAAATATTCTGTCTTCTTGTGTTTTTGTTAAGCTTTGTCTTGTTTAATGTCATTTCTTCTTCTGTTTGATCGGAAATTAAATGAACGCTAAAATTCCTTCTACCTCATAAACTAAGCGTTTCTAGACCAATGTTCATAAGAACATTAATTAGTGTTTTGTCGCTGGTAATACGCCCTTAAAATATTTGACACCGATTAAAATACACTCTGTATATAGCCAATTCCTTTAATGTAAATCCACTTTGGACTCATTCTTGTGAATCTCAAAATAAAACGCACAAGCTTTTCTACGAATTATAATAGATACAAAACCTATCGGGAACTCTAGGATACGCAAACTTGACATTTTGCGACGCCCTTTGAGAAAAGGAGGTGGATCACCAGTATGGATGTGAAAAAAGTATCGATACTAAACTAATTATGATATTTTCCTCTCGTTAATAGTATTTTTACTCGACACTTTTTTCTTCGATACTATTACTGATATTAGTACCCACACTCTGGTATCGGATTGGTATCAAAATAAACTTTTTTTTGTTATCTTCATTAATGCTGGGATTAAATGTTTACTAGTTGGAGTGTGGAAGAAAAACAAATGTCAATATTTCTCAATTCTCAGTTCTCACTAATTCTCTACATAAGCCAGAAGCAACTCTAGCAATCAATCTCTTTTAGCAAATCATTACTCATAGCTGTTTTTTCATCTTTTTTTTTATCAATAAAGCCTTATACCTGACGGGTGGAATAACAGCCAGTCCACCACCCCTTTTTTTTTCATTGAGCACGGTCATCACAAACTAAACAAAACAATCTTTGGTAGTCAACTCAAAAGTCCCTTAAACAGACGAAACAGAAAAGTTTATAAGCGTTTCGTTACCAATACCTATTGTGATCGATACTTTTCTTTCGATACTAGTAAGGTATTGTTACTTTTCTTCCGATATTTTAATGAGTACAGTATCGATACCTTTCTTACGGTACTAGTAAGGTATAGTTACTTTTATTCCGATACTTGTAATGAGTACAGTATCGATACCTTTCTTTCGATACTAGTAAGGTATCGGTATTTTTCTTCCGATACTTTTAATAAGAACAGTATCGATACTTTTATTTCGATACCGCATCTCTACTAGTTACATTGTACAGGTACAGGTGCGACTGATCCACCGCGTATAGTACGGCCATTCCCTCCCCTGCAGTACGTCACTTTAGGTCCTGGTTAAGGGGGTGGCTTTAAATCATCCCCACCTCATTTTACCTATTAGTTCCCATCTATTTTAATTTTGATTTCTGCCTCAACTTTTTGTATTCCTTGATTGACAAACAAATGCGCTCTTTTTATTATTCAATTGAGTGAAAAATTATAGCCTTTACACGGGAATCAAGCTTGTACGAGACTTATCAGGATGGCTCAGTGGTAAAACATTGGTGCGAGAAAGCCAAAGGTCCCGAATTCGATACCCGTATCAAGGATGTCATTTATCTCTGAAATGTAATTGATCTAACTATAAATACTGATCCTGTGTACAATTATCACATATAATTTAGCGATACATATGAATTAAAAACTCTTTATTATGTTTAGGTTTGAGTGAAATCTCGTCCGATATTCAATTTACAAAGGGAAATAATATATTTTGGTGAGAAATAGGATATTTGTCTAAAAATATGAAGGATATCGGACAGGGGTAGGGGGGTATAAGGGTTTCACGTAGTAGTTATATGATAACCCTTTACTAAAGGTCACAGGACGCTACTGGTGATATTAAGATTTATAATCGATTATTGTTTATGTCATTCAGTAATTTCAGTCCTAACGTTGATGAAATACGTAGTGTAAAACTTAGAAAAAAAACACACAAAAAAAAATCCAACCCAGTATTTTATATTTACAAACACACCCGAGACGTGTGAACACATTATTCCAGTCGATTAAGGGATGGTTTTATTTGTGTTCCAGTCAAACCTCACACCCTTCCCCACAAATAACTATTATTTAGAGCTACGATTATTTAAAAATCCATAATTTGTGTGTTAGTTCGGCTTTGCAAACCTACAATAAAATAACCGCAAGTAAATAATGTGTTTTGACGTTTTGAGGTGCGGCAGTAAAAAGAGGAAGCAAATACCGCAGGGAGCTCGTGCCCTACTGCGGTGGTAATCATGTTTATCAGAGTCCCCTTTCCCTTCTCGAAAACACATAAAAACAAAGAAAATTTATACAATTAGTGTAATTAGGTAGATCCCTAAACCAACGCCACATTGTATTATTGCTATCGCCAAAAGCCAAACGTAATATCATGGTTATCACCGCTATATAAGCTCAATAATACGGAAGGTTTGAAAAATACCCAGCCGGAACGCAAACATTGCCATTTCGCCAAGAGCAAAACAACCTAATAAGCACTAATTAAACAATTTCCCGTTAATGAAGCGAGATAGAACAACACTGTCGTGCCAACACGAACACGTTGTTCTGAACAATGTCGGGGAGGTTGGCAGCATTGTGCGATTTTATGTCAGCGGGCACATTAACTGAAATATTTTATGAAAGAATGTAAATGCAAAACTTGAATGAAAACCCTGTAAAATTGTATGGAATGATATGAATTACAAATAATAATACAATATCCCGCACCAGGATAAAGGCGTCAGTCTAGTCTTGTCAGGTTTGCCGATGACTAAGAGGTGGACGTACGAGTCCCGATCGAGTATGCAGACGTATTTATTTATAAATGGTTCCTCACTCTACCTCCACACAAACTCAGATGGAGTTAATCTAAATTCTAACGCCCTCAATTACATCCCATTAGTATAAATGTGGGGATATCTCAGGCGGAGAGTAAGACACATCTTACGGGGGATGTATTGGATGGAAAAAGAATAGATTATTATCATATTATAAACTAAATATACTCCATAATCACACCAATTTTTGTGGTAGCTATAATTTTTTATAGGCTTATACAATGATCGACTTCAAAAGAAAAGTTTAGATTAATACAGTTACCTAAGCCAGTACATCTACCACAAAAACCCCTAAGCACATTATAAATAAGTTTAGTGTATGGTAATAATATATTATGATGAACCTATATAATAATACTTAATTCACTCACACAGATTTTCACAATGACTAAGGCGTTAAACCCACAATATTCTGGATAATCACTAACAGAAAGTCAAAGTTCGAATCTTGACCATGTACAATGGGAGTGGTTTACTATATGTTAATTATCCCTGTAAGTTTCCTAAACTCATTTGACAAGAACGTGGATGCAGTTCTTCTATCTACATTCTTATCTCCACCCTTCGGATCTAGTTCTGTTCTTAGTAATATTTTTGTTGAAAACTCCACACATTTAAAATAAATTGTAAAATACAATACGCTACATTTTTGTATTGTCCACTATATTTTGAAACAAAAAATGTATGGCATCAATGAAACTACTTTTAAATAAATATTTTCTCTAAAAAACAAGTATACAGTGCTAATTACTATGTAGGACACTTCCTCCATTCGTTTACAAAAATTGTTCAAGCCATTATGAAGATAAATTAACTTTCAAAAAAACAATCATCATATAACTATCAAGTTTTCATGAAATCCATCCAACCTTTGAGGCTGTATTTCCAAGTGCAGACAATTATATATATATATAGTGACCGGATTTTTAAATCCTTTTTCTTTTTTTTTGGGGGGGGGGATTAGAACTCCATAGATTTTCATATATTAATAAAAATCTAAAGATCGAAAATATTAAAGATCACAATATTTAATAGGAGAAATTAAAAACCAGTAGTTTAAGGACTGTCCGATATCGCAAGAGGGTCTCACACGGGAGCATTCAGGTGCTAGTCTGTGACACGGGCCCAAGGAAGGCCTCACGTGTCCACGAGAACAAGTCCTCCATTGTAAAAGCGAGCGGAGCCCATCTTCTGACTTGCCCGGCTTCACAAATTAATGAGAATTAAACGGAAATTGTTGCTGCAGCGAGGCGCGGGGGGGTCCACGTTACAAAGGGAACGTAACAAGAGGGGCGGAATGGAAAAGGGGGTTGGTGAGGAAGAGAAGGAATGGTAGAGACGTTCAGGAAGTTCACGTAAAGTTGGAAGAGGGGGCGGATGGAGAGGCAGAAAGGGGCGCCAAAGCGGTTAAATGAAGCGTTATTTCACCAGAATGGCAGTGCACGCACGCTTTTTGCGACGCTAAGTAAAGGGTGCTAGCAGGCGTAAGATAGAGGAGGTGGAGGGTTAGGGGGGGGGATGCCCAAACTTTATGGGAGCTGAAGAAATTATTTTGGGCGTCATTAAGTGTGAGGTTCGCATCAAGAAGTGAAGTTACTTTAACGACGTTAATACACATCGCCGGTCTGCATGGCCTGCTCAACACTTCCCAACGCTCAAATTTATCAGTGTTGAAAATAGTTGCCTTTCTGCGAAGGTGAATACAATGATCTGACCCGATATGGAGGTTAGCTTATTCAGTAAAGAGTAACATGACAGTCTGATTTTCATAAGAAGCCCATTATTTGAAAAAATGGAAACTCATGTTGCCATAATGGCGGTAAAAAAAGATTATGTATGTGTGTGTGTGTGTGTGTGTGTGTATATATATACACACACACAATAATTTTAATGTTGGAAAAAAAATTATATTTAACTTGTACACATACAATTATTATTATTTTCCGCCGCTGTAGCAACGTGAGTTTCCGGTTATTTATATATTTTTTCCAGTATATATATTTGTTTGTTTATCTATTTATATATATATATTTGTTTATTAATATATACACATATATGCCACGGGTAAGGTCTGAACACGGATAAAGTAAATATTAACCAGGTAATGTTAACAACGTTACCCTAAATACGTTTATAATGTTGAGAGAGAGGTTAATGAATAATGTTTTTCTAATTATCCAGATAATATTGATATTATCCACCCACACTTGGATAGTGGCAATTTCTATGGCTGAGGCTAGGTTTTTTAGGTTAGTTAGGTTTAACTTATATTATATTAGGTAATCTGTTAGATAGTTTAGAATAGGTTAAGTTAGGTTAGTTTAGGTGTAAAATAAAGCATAAAATGAGGCATTTAGAATGTTAATGCACTTCTACGATCCAATTTATTGTCCAATTTCAAAATACCGTTTCAAAATAAATTCGTATTGAAATGTGTTTAGTCTTATAAATATTATTCCACGTTATGCAAGTCTTGCTGGTTAGTGTTGCCATTATCCGGATATTGTCGTAAATAAGATAAATTACTTTCTATTTCTAACTTTATCCACTGCACCTGGTTAATGCAGACATATCTCGGCTAATCTCGACATTATCAAATTTCGCACATTACCCGTAACATAAGTATATATATATATAAATAAGAATGAGTCACTAAAGCCTTAGACAAGCAGTTAACTTGCTCATTCTTCATGTCACAATATGGGTGGAAGGGGATTGACCTCCTTCAATTCAGAGTGAGGCGCTGGCTAGATATAGGAGGCGGGCTACTTTTCCGTGGGCCACCCTGTACTTCTGCCCGTCCCTGAGACGGTCCTGACACGCGACAGTTTTGTGTGCACAGGCGCATTTATATTTGTTGTACTAATCGTGAATTGGGCGAGGTACGGAACCTGGACTAGGCCCTGATGTGTGTGGCTTGGCCTTATACTAATGGGGTATAGTTGATAAAGCTAGAATATTGAAGAAGTGTACACACATTTGCATGCAAGGAGAGCGTAAAATAATTTAGGAAAACCAAAACATAGATATACTTGGTTGGTATTCTAGGCCCCAACCTTCTCATCAATTATAGATTAGATCATACGAGCCTGACGTCTGGTTCCGCACATCTACTAGCGTGGGTGTTTCATGTTTTTGTATTATTTATATATTATTATTATTATTATCGTTTAATTCTTAAAAGAGGCACCTTATACTGAGAGATGCCACAGTGGAAGTGCGGTTTACCGCCACTCAAGGCGTTATAATTATAATTGAGGAACGGCCTTCCCCCCCCCCCCCCCCCCCCCACCCACCC
>CABFOV010001010.1:52741-76549 GCA_902141375.1 Timema poppense
GGGGGGGGGGGTGAGATAGCGCTTACAAGGGAGCGAGGTGACGTCGGCCAAAGCATTGTTCCTCAAACACAGCGGCAAGTCCGACGCCACCGACAACAGACACTATAAGACAATTACCTCGACAGGGAAAAGTTGTCTCTCTCGCCGAAGCATTGGGTTGAAATGGGAAACCATACATATTTCTGGCCAAGTGACAAACGTATCTGTGACAATACCGTGTTTGCCTCGGACATGGTCAAGATTATGTAGGAATATTACTCAAGACAATTACCTTTGGTTCGAATGTCGGAACTTCGTCTTCTCGCAGCGTGAAAGAGTGCAAGACATGACTGATTTGGAGTACGGCTTGAGTATTCGTAAAGATTGGTAATATAATTTGTGATTATCACTTGTAAAAAGAAAGTTTTTACGATTAAAAGAATGTAACCATTTTGACTTAAATTTGATAAACAAAAAAAAGGATATATAATATTTTGAAGTGTAATGCTCTCCAAAATATATTAAGTTAGTGCTTATAAATTGTTCTATGTGCATTCTATATATCGTAGATACCTATAATTATATTTGGTTGGAAATAACGTATTTTTGAACCACGTCTTGATACCCATTCAGACTGTAAGCTTAAGTATATACTAAATATACTAATGGGTTAGGAATGAGGAAAATTGAATTTAGAGGAATTGTGGTCGCATTTACGTGAAGATAGAGTTGGAAACCATTCAGTGAAAAACACTCTCAGTGCAACCGAATGGGCTTGAACCACGATCCTCCAGACCTCAGCAGTCTAGTCTATTGTGAGAGTAGTGCCTTAGATCATGCGGCCACCAAAGCGGGTGATAATGATATTCTTAAAGAAAAGGGTTCCCTTATAGTTAGCGAATCAGAACCAAAATTATAATGAAAAGTTATTGGGAAAAATAGTATGGTGTCAAACCTTGTTTAACATCTGCTGAGGAAGAAAAAATACATATAATTCTCAACCCCTCCAATTTATTCAAAATACTCTTCCTGGACAAACGTTGATGACTGCAACAAAATAATATAATTTTAAGAACATATTATTTTACCATTTGTTTTCGAATTGTATGCTTGTTTCTTCATTAAGATTTTGTTTAAAATGGTCAAATACGCTAAAATTAAACATTATTGTTCTCGATGGATTAAATAGCCGGGCTATTATAGTTGGTTATGTAAGGCTAAGGCGACATCTAAATAAATTATTTAAATTGAAAAATGACACCTGGACAGGAGAATCGAAACCGGGACCTTAGGCTTAATATGACAATGCTCTAACCACTGAGATATTCAGGAGCCAACCCGTTCACGGGGTCATTCTTCACTCATATTTTAAGGCAGAGTTCATCTTGATAATCGCATTCGAACAATTGTCATTGTACTATTGTAGCTGACGATCTACGACGCTGCCTTAAAATATAGTAAGGAAAGGCCCTGCGCACGGGACGACTCCTGGATAGCTCAGTGGTATGAACATTGGCGTACTAAGCTAAAGGTCCAGGGATCAATTTCCGTGTCCAGGTGTCATTTTTTCTATTTAACGAATAATCGCTGTTCTTGTTAAGCGAGCATCAAAGCATGACCATTTTTGAGCTGTCAAATATTTGATCGCGTAACAAATTTTGTTTCATGAGGTGGAAGGTTTGTTTATAATGTAACAAGTTGGACCTCGGACATATCGGGAGCCAACATATGGGGAAAAGTAAGCCGAGTTTATTAATGCCATCTTGTTGGGCCAACATCTCGAATTCTCTTCTCTAATTTTTAATGTCTACACATAACAAATTTTTATGGGTATGTAAAAGACATATTACTCGCCAGTTCTTAATTTATTATGTTGGCAGGAAGTGTACTCTTGCAGAAAAAATCAAAACGTAGAAAAGTGTGGTAAATTCCAAAACCTCAGTTATTGCAGTGTCTTTCTCGATTATTTGAATTCTTGTGATCGGCTGAGGTAAAGTTACAAAGAAAATAATACTTTTTTTATATATAGATACAGCTCAATTAGTTTGTGTTCGCTTCGTTCCACCTCATGACCACAACATTACCTAAACCACGATGCTAAACTAATTTGATCCGCTTCAGTGGCCGAGGTATCAATGTCTTGTTAGACTAGCCTGCTGATGACGGGAAGATCGGAGTTCAAATTCCAGTCGGGTCTATTGAGGGTAGTTTTTCCTAAATGGTTTTCCACTCTCCTTCCACGCAAATGCGGGTATAATACCTCTAAAATGCTTCCTTTCTCATCCCTACCCCATTGGAGTAATTAGCATATATGCATAACCTGAACAGTTAGTAAGACATGATGATGATAATACTAATATTAATAATAAATAAATAAACTAATCTGAAAACAATATGTGTATCACTAAGGTTAGAGATGGATTATACTCGATCGCGCATGAGCAGAGCCCCTCCAAGTCAGCCAACATGTGTTGGTTGTTTAGTATCTACAACAATTGTACCGACACAATCCAACACAACACGTGGGCATTGACCAGCCCTCCCAACTCCAACATGTTGGCCAACACCGCCCACAAGCTGTGAATGTGTTTGTATTGTAACACAGCTTGTTGGGATCGTGTCGGCCAACATGTTGTGTATACAAATAAAGGACGCTTTAAAGTTAGTTGATGAATAATTATTTCTTAGTTTTTCCAAGTTTATTTATTTAATATTAATAATAAGCCCTTGATAAAATAAAACATGGACCCATGAAGGACCTACAATTATTTAAACTATTTTATGACGTTTATCTATTAACTAATTTGACATAAATTTATCTAACATATCCATCCTAGTACTGTCCTAAAAACATTTTTTTTTAAATAAATAAGAATAAAAAAATCTTTAAACCAATGTTTTTCAATCTTTTTTAGCAGAGCGCCAGCCTTTGATACAACCCTTATATTTTGCGGCATTCTTGGTAATGATCGTTCTTATGTCCTTATGCCCAGGTGGTTTTCCAAAAAACAAGAGTAAAGCATAAACGTAATCACGTGACGATATCTAAGCCAATCCCCAATATCGCAGACTAGTCAGCCTAGTCCACTCCTCGTGACTTGTAATAACTTCATATTTTCTTCTTCTGCGCGACATCAGCTTGGGTGATTCAGTCAAATTTAGAAACTAACCGGCTCAACCAATGCGCATGCGCCTACAAAGCTAATAAATGCTGGCAGAAAGCTGCATAACCTGTTGTGAAATGATTTGAAATAGCTCGTTAAATGGAAAGAACGTGTGTCGTTCGTGTTATGTTTTAATTTGTTTCCAAACATATAAAATAGTTTGAAAACGTTCACCTTTATATTAATCTTAAAGAGATGTTTAAATCAGTTGGAAATAATATATGTCGGTAATCAGATGTGTATTATTTGTGTTGAACGGTAATCAGATGTGTATTATTCGTGTTGAGAAGCATCATGGGTAAATATAAATTTCTGCTAGCGTGTGAATTAATCCACCAATCAAGAAGATTCTGTTCTCTATTTTCGGCGAGCGTGTGAATAAAACTTTAAGGAAACTCTTATCAAAGGACGTATTTGAAATTTAGAAAAACTCTATATTTCGATTAAAAATCTTATGAAGAAACGCTAAATTAATATAAAATATAACAATGATAATTTTTAGGGCAATACTTGTGGACTTGATTATAGATCTCTAGATATGTCAATGGTAACCCCTTTGCAAAACTTTGCCTAAGCGAAACCTCCCAAAGATCGTCCCCCAAACCACAACTCTTCAACGCATCAAGCAGATAAATAAAAACCAAGCGATGAAGAAGGTATTCCCGTCCGGTCTGTGACGGGAGACAAGAGTATCCATTCTTGCGCTCCACACAGCGGAACCAAGCTTAGAACAAGCGTCGCTCTCTGCCTTTGAACTGGCCGGCCACTTGGAGGGCACACAAAGCCATGACGCAGATAGCACTGGGAGAGAGAGTTATATCCCTGCCGGGATATTGTTCCCCATTGTTAGCGCGATAGCTACAGAATACAGCATTCCCCTCCTCACTTCCTAACTCCTACCTTTCATGCGCCGCGTCCATTCTAGAGTAAGGAAGAGACAAAAAAAAAGTGGGCAGGGTTTAAAAAAATATTAAATAACAAGCTTAGCATTGTGTAAGAGAAAGGGGGAATGGGGAACTTCTTAATTGCAAAAACGTTAGCTATATAAAATTATTATTGCTTTGTTGGCATCGTGCCTAGCGTAATTTTGGGACCTCGGATTGCTATCAGAATTTATAAAGGATATTTTTTTGGGTCTTCTACAAGCAGTGTTCTAATTCCAAAAGCGAAAAATGCAGAGATTTAAAAAGAAAGGAGGAATTGTACAAGAGGTGGGGGAAAACATGTCTGCAGGTACAGAAGTAATCAATTACTTCATTTCAATTACTTTTTTTTTTTGTGAATCTTTGTCACCTACCATTTAAACTATTCACCTGATTTTTATAAATCATTTTAAAATCATGATCATTCAAAAATATTTTTATTGCATTATTTTACAATTAAAACATATTTTTATAAACCATTTATATACTATCGACCAAATCATACCGTATGTATGTCAATGAAAGCTGTTATAATTATTACTCAAATAGATTATATTTTAAATTTCCAAGAATATTTGTTTTAGACAAGGAAAATAAAAGATGTTAATGTTTATTTAAAACCAGTAGTTTGAAATAATATTCCTCCCAATATTAGATTTATATCTATTGATTGGTCCAGATTATCCATTTAAAGGAATAAAATATATCAAAAACGTATTTATCCAGTGCAACACCAAATTAATTAATTAATAATGTATAAGTTATACCTTATTTGTGAGAGAAATTAGTGATTTTGTTTTTAAAAAAACTATCTTTTCTTTTAAAACTCATACCAGAATACACTAAGATTATATCTTAAATTAAAGCTCAAATGTAATACTTTATTTACAAGACAAACATAAATAATACTAACAAAAACATTGAAACAAATATTTACTATTTTCCTTTTGCATTGTGCAGGGTTTTTAAATAGTATACAAATTTAAGTTTATAAAATATATTATAAAAGTTTGCTCACGTCACACCGTCTTACATCTCCAACCTTAAGAACTAACAGTTGAAATAGTTTGAACTAAAATTATTTTATTCTTTAAACTTAAAAATGACACCTGGCCACTGGAATCGAAACCTGGACCTTTAACTTAGTAAGCCCAACGCTCTTACCACTGAGATACCCATGAGTCATCCTGTGGTCAAGGTCATTCTTCACTCATAAGGTAAGGCATAGTCTGTGATGGACGTGCAGAAATCGTCAGCTACATGTGCGCTATCAAAGATAGAATTAGCATATATAGTTTTAAGCCGAAGTCTTTAAGAGCGTTCATCATATCAGGCCCAACTCAGCTCCTGGCTCTCATATGCGTTTGTGTGAGTGTGTGCGCGAGGTCAAAACGTTCTTGGCCCACGTTGCGGCACCGATTAAAACGTTCTTGAATTACATTGTGAGATAATTGGTACGTATAGCCCGGTGATCGAGAGCCAATTATTGCGATAAGGTTTAATATTGGTATGTATAGCCCCGTGATCGAATGCCAATTATTGCGATACGGTTTAATATTGGTATTTATAGCCCCGTGATCGAGTGCCAATTATTGCGATACGGTTTAATATTGGTATTTATAGCCCCGTGATTGATCGCCAATTATTGCGATACGGTTTAATATTGGTATTTATAGCCCCGTGATCGAGTGCCAATTATTGCGACATGGTTTAATATTGGTATTTATAGCCCCTTGATCGAGGGCCAATTAAAATTATATGAAGTTAAGACGATGACGAATTGACGACGCGAGTATGTCTTACTGCGCACTCACGCAGTTATACGATCTGATTACTTCTGATTTTTATTTTAATAAAATAAATAAGACTTTCAATGTTGCACACAATTTATTAAGATGATTTAACTTTTGGCACTGAATATATAACATTAGATAATACAGTTTTAGTTGAGCTAAAGATTATTTTTCTGTGACATTACACATTCCGTGTTATGAGTACCGTGTGCTGTGTAGATTTATGTTACTACTATATATTCATACGCAAAATCAGCTTAAATATGACCTACGCCTTGCTTCTTGGACCTCTTGTCACCAGTGTCAAAACCAACTAATCGAAAGAATCCTGGCGACAGGTATTGGATAGAAGGAGCTAGCGTTACTTGCTTTTTTGGTAAACACTACGGAGTAAATTTTTGAAAGAAAAAATAAGTTTTATGGTGTAATCTATTGACATTAATTCTGAAGAGCGCGTGATTCTCCATATATGACGTATTAAAAGGATATTTTATATACAATACTTTAAAGAAAAATGCACTTCATCCATAACTCTTTTACTATATGAGAGGGGTCTAAATCAGTATCATTACAAGGTATGGGAGTAAAAGGGAAAATTAAATACCTACGGTATGCCAGAAATATGTGCAGTGAATTCGTATTTGAATGAGAACTTGAAATTCTCGGCGGTGACGATGGGGGACAGAACGACAAAGTTTCTGGTTAATAACTACAGTATGTCCCTATTAATCAGAAATGATCCACGTGCAATGGTATTCGTGTGGATCTAGGATTTCAAGCCGACTCTTATCAGAGTTTATTGGCATGTGATGCACGGTCTTAAGACCGCAAACTATCAGCTAACGCAGCAACCTTCGACTCGAGAGGTCTTTATGCTGCAAATAGTACAATGATAACTGTACGAATGCACATATCATGATGGATTAAATAGCTAAACCTTAATAGTTGTTAACGTGTTTAGATGCGGCTGTAACCGTACTTAACAACGATAAGAGCTTGATTATTTTATCCATTATATATTTTTTTATTTTAGCAACGCATCTTACTACCAATTCAGGTTATAAGCCTATGCATTAATTATGCTAATAGGCTAGGAATAAGTAAAGTTGAATTTAGAGGAAATGTGCCCACAATTGGAGGCCAAAGGCATCATTCTCTTCAACTAGTTTGCCGGTGACTTGAAGGTCGATGTTTGAATCCCAGCTCAGTGTACTGAGGTATTTTTTTTTCACTAAATGATGTTTCCTATCTTCCTCCACGCAAATATGAGTATATTTCCTCTAAATTCTGCCTTAGTCATATCTACTCTTTTAATGTAGCTGTAGCTGGACGGTAAATAAGCAATTTTTAGAAGAAAAAAGTATGCTTAGGTTTATAAATAAATACATGCCCAAACCTAAAATCCAACCATAAAAAGAACTCTTTCGATGAACACTCAGGTCCATTTTTAAAAGCAACGTGTCCTACTAACAGTTCGGGTTGTACACTCATGTACCAGTTACGCTAATAGTTTTAGGGGATAAAGGTTATATTAATAGGAAGTGTAGCCACAGTTGCATGGAGAGAAAGTAGAAAGCAATTTTGGAAAAAAACTCCGTACACCAGATCAAGATTAGAAACTCGATATCCCCGTCATCGGCAGTCTAGTCTACTGTGAGAGTAGCGCGTTAGACCACGTGGCCACCGGAGCGGGTCCCCATTTTTTTTTGTACGCAGTTTTGCATATGACACGGGCAAATAGTTTTCCCAGCCTTGCCGCAGAAGCAATCTCCATGCTCTCCCCTTCGCAAGACGCAGTAGTAATAGCGGGTCCAGGGTGTAGCGGAACGGTAGGGGGCAATAAGCCCGAGATCCACGGCTCTCCAGTGGGTCATAAACCGTACTGGGCGATGTGGATCATGAGCGGGGATACGGGGAAGGCCCAGCTCTATTACCTGTGCGCACACCTACGGTCTCGGCGGTGTTACATAGCGATATCAGTGCCTCATAAACTGCTTACACTGAATACATTACCTCGGTTATCTCTCACAGCATTTCGATACAGTGGAGTCACAAAATGCTTTACATTTTAGTATTAAAAATATTGTAACATTTAATTACTAGCCTGTACCAGTGGGTACGCGTCAGTCTCGTATTGTCTGAATTGCCAATACGGGGAGGTAACTTTTTTGTTAGCACCCCCGTCTTAGTACCCATTCAGGTTATACGCTTATGTACTTATTACACTAATTTGTTAGGGACTAGGAATAAGTAAAGTTTTGAAAACAAGAAAAGTTATAGTAATAAAAAAATGACGATTTCAATATTTTTATTTATCAAAAATAAAATGTCTTTAAAAAATGCGATTTTATTACTTTAATTAAACATTGAAAAGAGGATAAAAGGGCAAGGCCTACACAACCAGGAAACTGTAGGCCCTAAAGTTCACAATTAAAGCATACTACAACATATAATTATGTAATTTTTGAGGTACGTCAGTCCCCTCCTTCAGCAGAAAAGAGTAAAACACAGATTGGACTACACACTATGGCAAATGTGCATTATTAATGGTTAGACGGTATAATATGTTAGATGTGTAAGAGCTTAACTTGACTGAATGTTTTGATAAGGTGATGATTTTAATAATAATGTAATGTCCGTAAAAACATGTTATCAAATTTAGGAGTTAGTTAGTTATCACCCCTGGACTTGTCTAGAGGTGTAGCCAGAACTTCTTCCGCATCATCACCAGAGTCGGATTCATCTTCATCGTCATCGTCGCCTGGGTGGTTTATTAAAGGTGGGTGTCTGTCATTCGAATCCCTCTTCATTTCTCTCTGTCTCAATTTTCTTTAATGAGTTTCTCGCAGTGATCCACATGCTTACTCCAGCTTGAACATTTATATGTATTCACATATACTGGCCTCAATTATAACACAAAACAAATAGTTAATAAGGGAGTAACTGTGGGTGATTGCAAATTAGTATCTGTGCAAGACTCCTGTGACTTTCAAGGTTACCCACTAGCATGTCACCCAATTAGAGCATCAAAACATGTGAAGCAAGGCGTAGAGGTGTACATATGTTAGCTAAAGGCAACAATTTTATACAAGAATTGGACCTATGCAAACATATTTAACACACTCAACACATGTGTTCAGCGAGACTTTCCATACACAAACTATCATTGTATCTGATGACCGACCAGACAGTATCCAATGACACGTGTTTCCTGAGAATTATCAATGACACGTGTTTCCTAAGACTTAACAATAAAAGGCACATAATTGGAAATTTTGCACTTCGATAAAAATATTTTACAAATTACAGCTAAGGTAAATATGTTCAATAGTTTGTATAGCTATTGCTGTTGAGGGCCAGACATTCAAAATAAAAACATTAGCTTATATTTGTAAATAGAGGCAAAAGGGAGATAGGTCAAGATCCAAGTAAGAGTTTTGTAAATGAACACTGGAACCAACCTTGATGATACATTCTATAGATAGCTTGATGTATAGAATCTCTTGTAAGCTCATATACTGCTTTAGCTGAAACGCCAGGAATTGGTTTTCTGATTCTATTCTTTCCATGGGTCTCAACTGCATCAATGTTCTTTTCACAGTAACTGAAATTATCTAGCCAAGAGCTTACTTCATCCAACATGTATATAGATAAAATTAACCTTTGAAATAACTAATGTAATAAAAGTGTGATAAAGTGGGAGGGTACGCCAAAACCAATACATTTATAAGATACTTTTTTTATATAGAAAATAACAAATAATGAATGTTGCCTAATTTTCTAGTCCCTCATACCAGTAGAAAAACCAAAGATAATCAATAAATGACTATTTAAAATTGTAATAAAATTTGTTAATTTTTCAACATTTTAACAACTGGATAAAATGTTAGGCCTATTTACAAAAATGTGTTTCTACCGTTAAATTTTAATATACTATGACATAATTTTTTCCTGGCACTATTATATTGTTTAATTGATTATTAACCTACTAATTAAAGGTAAGGATAAGTTATTGTTTTATTTATTGTATTATTATATGCAATAATTATCTTTTTGTATTATTTTAAAGTACTTAAAACTAACACAACCTAATCTTTCAAGCATCAACAACATGGAACTTAGTTAGGCCTAGTTTAGATTCATTTGTTAGCTATAAATTATTTTCAATAATGATTTTAGTGTCATTGGATTTTCCGTATTCTTGTGACCGGGATTACGGTATTAGATAATTTCTTATTTACTATTTTATATATAAAAATGTGACATGTATATAGATATGTTTGAGCACTAACCCCCATTAACATATATTTTGAAGGCTCGAGCTTAGTATATAAACAGATGCTGTCGGAAAAAAGTCTTAATACCACAAACACACTATCGAACATTTTTGTGTGATTAATAAGCCTAGAGCTGTTTGGTGATGTTTTGAGTTATAATCACAGTTTATCTTAAGTATATGTTTCCGTACTACTCCCGTAGCCTTTTATAATTTCTGTAATTACATGACAAACTATGTGAATAGAAAGAAAACCAGGTTATGTTTAAACACATTTCGCCCTCTTCTGAACTATAAATGGTGGGAGCTACTAGCCATAAACAAAACGCTCCTTGGAAATATAAAATTATGTAAAATAAGTTTAAAAGAATATAAAATAGGGCTACTTACCATCTCACACTACTCTCGTTGATTTGGATCAATTCAGTTGATAAGTTAAGAACATCGCACTTGAGTGGTAGGAATCCAGCAGATAAATTGGGACCTATAGGCACTTTTAGTCTTCGATCTTGTTGTCCGGGTTTGGATACTCATTTTCAGAGGGTTGAATGGGGAAATGGGGGGGGNAGGGGGGTGGGGAATTGAGATTAATAAAACTAAACCTTTCAACACAAGCACCTCTGTAATAAAGATGACTATTTTTAATGCGACCTAATTTCTCAACTAAAGCTATTCTATTTAAAAATGTTTTAATACAAAGTTAAACCATTAAAATAAGTTATGTTGATATAAAAATATCTAAACTAATAAATGTCTCCTATTATCTTATTATGTTTTGTATTAGTATTATATTAACATCATTTTATCCAAACCTAGGCCTAGTCAAGAGGTTAATACAACAACCTTAGGGTTTAAATATGTTAGGGGCCCACTTATTTTCTTGATACACGCGCAATATGAAATTTAGAAAACATATTAACATAAAATTGAAAATTAAATATATGTCACTGCCACAAAAATTTTGTAATTAATCTTACACAAGAATAAAGAAGTTCAAAAAAGATGTATACAAAGTAGTCACTACCAAATAAACTTTACAATTATCTCACAGATCATACGTTCCAGGGAAGAGTAACTTTTACTAAACCAATTAGCAGTATTAAAAAAATATTATATTATCTAGATCTTTTTTGTTTGTTTGTTTTATTTGACTTTAAAATGAGCAGTTAACTCATTACATTAAAATTACAAAGCAACAGGTTCAGTTAACCATAAAAAAGACAAGTACAAAATACATACATATAGTAGAAGATAGGGTGGGGGGAGAGGGAAGGTGAGGCAGGTGAAAATATAAATTCATGGGTTGATTCCTAAAAAACATTTTGTTGGTGAAGACGTTCATAATTTAACCTTATTGGATGTTGCAGTTGCATAATAATCAAATATGCAAACAAAACTTTGAGGGAGAGAGGATGTTATGTATGACCAAACGAATGACAAAAAAAAGGCCTAGTTAAGAAGTCAAAAAGATCATAAATTATACATTAATGATCAATACAACAGAAATTATACAAACACGAAAACAAACGTACGCTTTTAATCTCGTTGGCTAGCACGCGGTACTCAATCTACCCTCCTTATTTCTTACTACTCCATGAACTAAATAGTCAACGAACCCTTTGGGTTAAAAGTATGAACTTAAAAAAAATAATCGGAAACCAACATGGATAGTGTATTTGATTATCTTTATCTTCCAGACTAAAAATACTTTTAGAGAAAAAGCACTCTACCACTAAGGATTACATTTTTTCCGCTTGTGTAAGCTCGGACGAGTACTGTAACTTGCACTACAAGAAGGTACTGTGGGAAGTATCATGTAAAATCTCGGGCGCTCGGCGTGCAATAACACATATTCTTTACAATCATCTCGGGCCATAAGAGACTTCATTTCAAACATTTAAGATAGTTTGAATTTAAATCTGCATTTACAAATCTTCGTGTTTTTTTTTAACCTTACTGATACAAAATAAGTCTACATAAAAATAATATAAAACAATCATTATCAGGGACGCGAGTTGAGGGTAATATTTTCTCAGGTTTTCAGTTTTTATAACAAAAAATTTGTTAGAACAAAATAAATAAAATATTGCT
This sequence comes from Timema poppense, assembly GCA_902141375.1. Lineage (NCBI taxonomy): Eukaryota > Metazoa > Arthropoda > Insecta > Phasmatodea > Timematidae > Timema > Timema poppense. The sequence goes on from CABFOV010001010.1 coordinate 64,968, forward strand.
CCTGTAGAAAGACCGAGTTTAATTTTCTTCAATTAGTTATCTCAAAGTTTTTTAATATTTGTCAAGGGTGTTTCAGAATATCATGTTAAATCTTTCTCTCCATTTAACAAAATGCTCGTCTAATGCTGCTATACTCGTAATATGTATTAAACAACTGTTTATATCACCTCGTGAATGAAATTAAGCTAAGTGTTTATATTGAAGCAATATATTTTTATTTTGATAAAAATTTACAACTGCCAACACACTTTTTCTCGCGTCTCCAACAATCTCACCTTTAGTCCAGTCCGATGCACTGGAAAAAAGATAACACATTTTAAATGTAATTATACTTATTTTTAGAATGTGCCTCCTCCGGGCTTGAACCAGTGATTTCTCCCTACTCCTAGGCTGATACCAAGAGGATGTTTCAGAGTGCAACTATGAGTATTGGTTGTGGGAAGCTTGTACGCCATGTTTGTGCCCCCAGTCGCTAATCAAGTTTACGACTTCAACACCTTCGCAAACACTACGAGACGAGGGTACTTGGGGGGAAGGGGAGGATGAAAGAGAAGGGGTTAATAGCCAAGACAACATCACTACCTAATCTCCCGCTCTCTGATGGTCTGGAAAAAGACAATCACCTCCATACAGTTGTGAAATGACCAAAACACTGTCTAATCTCCAACTCTCTGTAGGTCTGGAAAAGACAATCACCTCCATACAGTTGTGAAATGACCAAAACACTGTCTAATCTCCAATTCTCTGAAGGTCTGGAAAAGACAATCACCTCCATACACTTGTGAAATGTCCAAAACAACACTGCCTAATCTCCAGCGCTCTGGAGGTCTGGACAAGACAATCACCTCCATATAGTTGTGAAATGTCCAAGACAACATTGCCTAATCTCCAGCTCTATGAATGTGTGGACAATACAATCACCTCCATACACTTGTGAAATGTCCAAGACAACACTGCCTAATCTCCAGCTCTCTAAAGGTGTAGACAATACAATCACCTCCATACACTTGTGAAATGTCCAAGACAACACTGCCTAATCTCCAGCTCTCTGAAGGTCTGGACAAGACAATCACCTCCATACACTTGTGAAATGTCCAAGACAACACTGCCTAATCTCCAGCTCTCTGAAGGTCTGGACAAGACAATCACCTCCATACACTTGTGAAATGTCCAAGACAACACTGCCTAATCTCCAGCTCTCTGAAGGTCTGGACAAGACAATCACCTCCATACACTTGTGAAATGTCCAAGACAACACTGCCTAATCTCCAGCTCTCTGAAGGTCTGGACAAGACAATCACCTCCATACACTTGTGAAATGTCCAAGACAACACTGCCTAATCTCCAGCTCTCTGAAGGTCTGGACAAGACAATCACCTCCATACACTTGTGAAATGTCCAAGACAACACTGCCTAATCTCCAGCTCTCTGAAGGTCTGGACAAGACAATCACCTCCATACACTTGTGAAATGTCCAAGACAACACTGCCTAATCTCCAGCTCTCTGAAGGTCTGGACAAGACAATCACCTCCATACACTTGTGAAATGTCCAAGACAACACTGCCTAATCTCCAGCTCTCTGAAGGTGTGGACAAGACAATCACCTCCATACACTTGTGAAATGTCCAAGACAACACTGCCTAATCTCCAGCTCTCTGAAGGTGTGGACAAGACAATCACCTCCATACACTTGTGAAATGTCCAAGACAACACTGCCTAATCTCCAGCTCTCTGAAGGTGTGGACAAGACAATCACCTCCATACACTTGTGAAATGTCCAAGACAACACTGCCTAATCTCCAGCTCTCTGAAGGTGTGGACAAGACAATCACCTCCATACACTTGTGAAATGTCCAAGACAACACTGCCTAATCTCCAGCTCTCTGAAGGTGTGGACAAGACAATCACCTCCATACACTTGTGAAATGTCCAAGACAACACTGCCTAATCTCCAGCTCTCTGAAGGTGTGGACAAGACAATCACCTCCATACACTTGTGAAATGTCCAAGACAACACTGCCTAATCTCCAGCTCTCTGAAGGTGTGGACAAGACAATCACCTCCATACACTTGTGAAATGTCCAAGACAACACTGCCTAATCTCCAGCTCTCTGAAGGTGTGGACAAGACAATCACCTCCATACACTTGTGAAATGTCCAAGACAACACTGCCTAATCTCCAGCTCTCTGAAGGTGTGGACAAGACAATCACCTCCATACACTTGTGAAATGTCCAAGACAACACTGCCTAATCTCCAGCTCTCTGAAGGTGTGGACAAGACAATCACCTCCATACACTTGTGAAATGTCCAAGACAACACTGCCTAATCTCCAGCTCTCTGAAGGTGTGGACAAGACAATCACCTCCATACACTTGTGAAATGTCCAAGACAACACTGCCTAATCTCCAGCTCTCTGAAGGTGTGGACAAGACAATCACCTCCATACACTTGTGAAATGTCCAAGACAACACTGCCTAATCTCCAGCTCTCTGAAGGTGTGGACAAGACAATCACCTCCATACACTTGTGAAATGTCCAAGACAACACTGCCTAATCTCCAGCTCTCTGAAGGTGTGGACAAGACAATCACCTCCATACACTTGTGAAATGTCCATATTTCACACTCAAGGAGCCTTTTAAAAACATATTAACTTTGTTTTAAAGTGCACGTTTAGGTTTTTAAAAAGCTTTAACGTCTTATATGTTTATGTAAGGTTGTTGTCAGTAATCTTTTAAAACCAAAATATATTTACTTGAACTATTGACGAATGAATCTAAAAGGAAGGAATAATGAAAGTCACTTAAAAGAAACGCACCCACATTAGCTTGGAGATAATATTAGAACAAGTAAATTAATATTACATCTGTAAAACCTTTCTTCAGAGCACCCAGCTTGTAATCGAACCTCGACCTAGTAGTCAAAGGCAACCAAGACTAAAGCATTAGAAAGCTCAGTCACGATTGGATCTATAGTGAGCTACGTATCAATAGTACCCTGCCTGCTACCACATGACGTGAAGTATAAACGACCACAGTTAATCGTGATTAAACCTTGCCAGGGTGGTTACAAAACATTTATTATAAAAAAATCCCTGACTTTTACAGGTTCTCCAGACAATTTCCTAGCGTACCTTTTTACAGCTTTCCTTAATGGATGAGAGTTTTGACGTTTATTATATAGATCACATATTTACAAAAATTCCTAAGCAAACATCAACATTATCCAAAGTTATTTTCCTAATAGGCCTATTTAATATTTTAGGTATTATGTGTGTCCCTGCTTAGCCTAACTGTGTTAGAGAACAAACCCTGTACAACCACCTCATGTTGGAATTCTATTTGTTTTAAATACATTTTGTTAACATCTAGAAACCAAATCCTTCCCTTTTGTTTACATATTTAGGAGCAGAATCAGTCGGCCCGTTTAAATTCCCTAGCCTTTCCTTATTTTCATTTAAATTCCTTGAAATTTCCCTGTTTTCCCTTATATCAATTAATGCGCCGACTTTCCTTGGTTTCCCCTGTCAGTAGCCACCACGCCTACGTCACCATGTTAAAGTGTTTCACACTTTTTGTGGAGCCAAGACCACCGTTGTAAGAATAGTTGCTTATAAAACATTTTGCAATCTTATTTTTAGCATGCAATGGTTCTTTGCAATGCCCATCACTGTTGCTCGGTAGTTAGTAATGTTCCCCAAACTTTTGACAGTCGCATGCCCCTTTCGGGGCCATGGTCTAACCAGCGTACCCATTCTAGCTATTCATTAAAAATTGAAACAAATACCTGATATATTATAATTAATAAGGCTTTAGTGATAAGCCAAATTAATTCGTGACATAAGGACAGAAAGTTCTAGGCCTATAAATGTCCATGGAACTACGCAAAAATCTGCACACATTTATTTATCAAACATATATAATAAAACTCCAAAATCCTTTGCTTAATGCTGCACGTATGCTTAACACAATGTGGTAAACATTTATTTGTATGATCCCAGTTCTGTTCTGGGTATATTACCAAAAATATGTACCATTTGCGTACGAGTTCACCAATTAGTAAATATCTCAGCGCCTGGGCTTGGGGTGTAAGGCAAAGTATAAAAGGCAAAGACAATTACTATTGTGTACAGTTAGTTGGACTGATATAATTGTTGTTTTTAAACAGTTTGGAGATAAAGGTATGTATTACCGCTTTCATCAGTTGGCTATGGAATACTTGATTGACATTAATAATATACAGTCTGAGAGTCCTTACATAGAATTTACTCAAGAATTGTAAACAGAACGGAACGTTTTGAAACGCACATTAATAAAAAGCATTTAAATATTTATGTTTTAAATGCTACGAAAATAAAATAAGACATAGGTTTTATAATTTTCAATAAAATTTTAAATATGAATGAGCGTAGTTTAATATGAGTAGGAAAAAATCATCAATAAGATTTACTAGAGAGTTGTCACAATATAGAGGCTGTACATTCTAGAGATAAAAAAAATGAGGATTATTTATTCAGAAATTTATTTGATTGCATACAGCCATGTACGCCTATTACTGAATTTGCCAAGCAGTTCTTTTATACTAACTAGCAAATAATTATATTTGTTTGCTCTGCTGAGTAACATATTTGCATTAATTTTTAAGGGAAAAAAATATTCTCGCGATGAAAAAACAAACACAATGTTGTCAAGTTAGCGAATACATTTACATATTTATGGCTTAAAAGTTTTGAGTTTCTATAAAAAAAAAAGTACTAGGGATGAAGGTTATTATCTTTAATTCTTAGTCATGTTCGTGAGGAGATAATTTGACAACAAATGGTAAGGTGAGACAAAACTATTAAAATAAAACTGTTTTAGGGATTTTAATTAAGGGGACCTATGCAGTTGAATTTTATCAATTAAATGATTAATTTAAGTCAGAAAACTACGAATAATGTTTATATTTTTTAAAAAAACATGGCATCAGCTCAGAATCGAGCAAAACCGAACGAAGTGGTCGCCGTTTGTTGGTAAATATAGTGCCAACTTCCATGGATAATAATGTGTCATGTGGCAAGCACGACAAGCCCTTCAGCCATTAATCTCACTTTTATAAACTGGAACCGCTAACCTCACGAGGCTGAGTTGACCTCGTTCCAGATACAATGTTTGACAAGAAATCTGGAAGTGCCGGATATCTAACCCAGGACTTCTGAATCTGTAGCTAGGAATTATGATCATTAGAACACAGAGTCCGTTTTTAAGTCATTAATATATTTAATGTTTTTAAAACACAAGGCCTATAGTTTGTTTTGAAAAAAAAAAATTCAAATAAGCTTCTTTTACGATGATTTCTTTGAGTTTAGACGTTTAACACCATGACTATCAAAGTGATTTTGATTATTTTTTTAAACTTTAATATACCTGAATAAACATGTTAAAGTTGTACATGAGCTCATGATCGTGAAATTAATGATGCAATAAAGAAAAAAAAAAAGACATTTTGATAGTCGTCCCTAACAATGTTATTTTACAGCAAAAATGTGTTAATCCAGATCTCTTAAATGGATTCCCGGTGAAATAATAAAACATGTATTTAATTCAAAATTGGCTGTAGCACCTTTATCACATTTGTAGCTGTTAAAGACTTGGAACATAATTATAACTAGCAAAGTCCGAACCATTATTTTGAGATTGTGAGGGCAGAGTATAAGCCGTCTAGATCGGTATCTGAACCAGAGACTATCATAATTGATTGGTGAGCGTTTGAAATTAAAGCCACTCTGCCAAAAGGTATTCTACATGTGATACAGTCAAATTTATACAGGAAGGGTATATTTTCAGAAAATGCAAACATGTTTTTTTTTTCGGTCAACATTGATAACATTTTACTATATTTTTAATATTATCATCGTATAACCCGAATGGATAGTAAGACGTGGTGGTAAGTATGTATTTATTGTAATGTTATTTTATATGTATTTACAATATCTATCAAAAGTTACCGTTTCATATCACATAACTTGACGTATGATTACGTAAAGGTAGATCTAGTAATTTTTCTAGATGTAAGATAAAGCTACTTTTCCGAAAATTTCGACTTTATCTCTACACTCAAAGTTAAATATTAGAGTTTAATTATTATAAAAAAACTATAAATATTTGTTTGCCAGATTATTAAAAAGTAGTGTGCACCCGTACCATTGGTCACGCGATCTAAGTCCTCAAGCTCGCAATATATACTGGATTGTTATTAACGGTGAGATCGAGGTTTGAATCTCGGATGAAAGCACTGGGAATGGTTTTTCACATGTGATTTTCCCATCCCCTCTCTACGCTCATACCTACCTGTTTGATCAAAGTGTTAGTAAACATAAAATTAAACATACTAAATGATTAAAATATGATACTTTAAAACAAATTAAGGTTAAAATGCATCTCTGCTTTTAAATAGGTGCGTTTAAAATGAGTTTTTTTTCAACACATTTCCCTACCTATGTGGATTATAGGCATGTGTGTATACTAATTCCATTAGTGTGGCTGGGATGACAAAGGTACAATTTTGAGGACGTGTCCCCGCATATGCGGGATGGGAACGTGGGAAACCTTTATGATAAAACCTCCTCAGTATACTCGGGAGAAATTCAAGCTCCGATCTACTCCACAGCGGTTAGTCCACGTGAAGGGATGTTCTTGTAAACCTATAGGAATAATATCACTACAATGTGACAAAACTAATATAAAATAGTCTTACCAGGTGAATAATCAACTAAGTCAACTACCTTGGGTGCTTAAATCACAGGGTTTGTGGCATAGTCCAGGGAAGTTTAGGGATTTTTGTGAAAATTTACACCTTTTTTATTATATACCTCAACTAATCAATATTCTTATGACATCAGAAACCCTGTAGTAATCTCGTCCATACATTCACCGAACAACTTAAATAATATAAAGATTAGAAACAACCAATCAAAAACGTTTGAGGGCGACTAATGATATAATGTAAGTTACTTGTTTTCAAGAGAATAAGCGAAACTATATTTCATAACAGTTGGTAATAATAAAGTTGCCATCGAAGATTGCTGCCATAGCAGGAAGAAGAAAGGGGGGAGGGGGGGATGAAAGATATATTTATTTTCTTGGCATCAGTGACTACATGAAGAATGTAACATAAACACTTGCGTCACTATGGGGTTCGGGGAGTGGGGGAGAAGAAGGGAAATAATATGGCCACCATTGTATAAATATATTCACATTCCAACAAAAAAAAAAGTTAATTTATTCATTGAATGTAGCGTGGCGTGGATGTGTATGTAAAATACTTGAATTCTTTATCTGCAACAACGGGAGCAGGCATAGAATATAATAGTAATAATATTAAAAAGAGAGCGGGTCGGAGTTGGTGTGTTTCGACGCGATGTCGGTGAAATTAAATATGTGCCTCTCTGTGTAATAACGTTGGTTCGCAGTGATGCATGAATGGAAGCCCGAGATAAAGCGTGGGGGGGGGGAGGGGGGGGCTAGGGGGTTATAGACAGGCGGGTGAGGGGTTGGGAAGACCGATGCAGCAGTCGAATAGTGGGACAACTTTTGATCCAGCACAACTTTCAATTGACGTTTTACTTTTTTATACAGAGTGAAAGAGACCATGTATTTAGTGGAGTCACATAGTCAACATAGCTAAAAGCCAACCAGAGACCTCCCTCCCCCTTTTTTTTGTTCACCTTGTCTTACCACCAGTCCAGACAGACGACATATTAACACTAATGGGAGAGGAATGAAAAAGATAAAACTTAAAGGGAATGTACTGTCATTTTAGTAAAGGAAGAGAACCAAATAATTTAAGAAAATAAATGGTACGGAACTTCACACGGACTTTCTCGCTCTATTGTTGAAAAATGGAAATATTTACTCATAACTCGTAATTTATGTAAATGAAATAATATACACAAGCAAACCCGAGCACAAATTGCACTATAATTATGTAAAACAATTTTTGATTATCGGTTTTAAATTTCATAATTTTACTTTGTATAGAATTAACGTCTTCATTGGTATATTTGGACCCATAAAAAATATTGATATTGGATATCCAAGGGTCAACACTCCGTATTAAAATGTTGACTTCCGGTTAAAAGTTTTGACATTTTGTTAGGGGTTGCAAGTTGTTATCTCATTGCTATTAAATTCCTCATTTATAAAATTTGACCAATAAAACAGGTAAATATTTATTATTGAGTCAAAAATATTTGAGATAGATTATTGCTGTATAAACATTTCCTCTAAGAGATTGAAGGAAATAGAAAAAAAACTTATATTTACTTACTTCATGGCATTAGGGAATTATTGTGTTAGTACTTAAGTAGGTTCTCTTTACAACTGAAGCTCACAAAATGTAACTAATAAATTTTCCAATATCTCAGAAACTATTAATTTTATAAAGATATATATCAAATAAAAGTACTACAATTTTGCAATGATAAGCTATTTAGTATCTCAAATATTTGCGGAGATACGGAAATTTCCACTTCTGTAACGTGCCATAAAAGTCATTTTCATGGGAAAATTAAAGTAGGCCTATCAATTTTATTTATAATCTAAATCAACGCCTAAATACGAATTGTAATCAAAATCGTTAGAGACGATTTTTATAAAAAGTTTATTTCTCTTTTTGCTCGTTAGTAAACTAACCTTAATTTTAGGGTTAGATATCCAATTCCAAAAAACCCTCGGGGCAACCCTGTGAAAACCCTGGATACTTAGTTTTAGCCCGATCGATAAAATAGTATTGGCTCTAGTCTGAGGTAAAGACAGACGGACGGAAATTAAAAAAAAACACTTTTTCGGATTTGGGGGGTTCATGAAACGTCGAAATTCATTAAAATCCTGAATTCAATTTTTTTGACGATCACAATAATTTTTACCTGTAAGATAGCGAGAAAGTAAAAATATATAAGTACATCCAGCAGGGGTTTGAATCTCAGCCTACCCTTTCATTGGCCAACCAGACAAGATGATAATGACTCACACCTTTGTCCGCGTGCCCACCAGTGGGGTTAGTTAATACCTGCACTATTCTTGTGGGGCTTAAAATAAATGTTTAATTATGATTAAATGACTTCTACAAAGGAATACATTATTTTGATTTAGTTATTTTAGATGCACTGGAAATTGAATTTTTTCTCTCCATACAATCAATAAAGCTGACCAAGCGTTTCAAGGCATCAGATTCCCATATAAATTGCTCGTCACTGACAAGGATGTTCTAATCCCTGCCAGATGCAATGAAACGTATTGATTTTCGATGCGGTCTACTTATTTTCTCCCCCCAAAAATCCAAGTAAATCTACGTAAATTCAACTTTCTCCCCCTGTTCCCTTAAATTAGTGTAACTTGCGGATAGCTCGGGTGGGAAGTAAGACCCTTAAAGATAAAATAATAATGAAATAGTAATCGTTACCCTACCCAGATGTAAGCTAATATTTAAAAACCTGTTGGTAACGGACTAAAATACAATGCAATGACGCTCCTTGCCCCAAACAGGCCCATGTAATTAAACAAGTTAAGAGAATTGAATAAAAAAAAATTCCCAACAGTATTACGTTGTTAATGTTCAAAATATCGAGGAAGCCATCTGCATCGATGGTCTCGTGGACTAAATGCCAGTATCATCTAGTATGACTTGCCAGCGAGAAGTAAGTCGGGATTCGAATGCCGGCTGAGTATTGTTTTTTCTATATAGTTTTCTTTTCCCACACAATGAAAACGTGGCTACGCTTTTCTTTAATATCTTAGCCTTACTCGTTCCCAACCCAGCAGTGTAATCAAAAATGGATGGTCAAGATGTGTAGTAAGACTTGATGCAAACATTAAAAATAAAACCCGAGGCAGTCAAACTGTTCAATTTTTCCTTTCAGTTATGTATTGAGTTCGCTACATTTCACATTATATCAAATCGAGCAGTTCTTTTGAATTTCCTTTTTTTAACTTTTTCTCGACCCCTAGGAAAGAGAAGTATTGTGATCGTCAAAAAACCTAACTATAGATTTTGATAAATGTCTACGTTTCATAATCCCCTGAAACTGAAAAGTTATTTTCACGATACCATTTGTCCGTCTGTCTGTAACTTGGCCTAGAGCAGAAACTATTTTACCAATTGGGCTAAAACTTGGTATCTGGGATTTTCAATTAGGCTACCCAAAGGAGCTTTTGGAATTGGACATATAGCCCTAAAAATAAAGGTAGTTTACTGAAGAGAGAGAAAAAAAAGATTGTCTCAAAATTTGTGTTAACGATTTTGATATAAATTTATATCCAAGCACTGTTTATCATTATAAACAAGATAACTCTCTTTTTTTATGAAAATGACTTTGGGAGTACTTTACATGAGGGGAATTTCCAATTTTCATCATTTCTCCTCAACTATTTGAGACAAGAAATATCTTATCTTGTAAAGTGGTAGTACTATTAAAGATATACTTCTTTTACTTGAAATATGTTTTTATAGAACCAATAGTTTCGGAGCAAGCTATAAGCAAATTAGTATACTTTTTGATTCAAGTCTGGAAATGAATCTGATTCTTATGCTCTTTGGTGGACAAAGATGTTTTTCTTTCCTCAACTCCTCTGTAAGTATTCTTAATTCCTAATACCATATAGTTGGCCTAAGTAACAGTGTAGGCTTATGTTATTTCATTTATGATATTTTAAGCATGTTTCTACAACAATGTATAGACTTATTATTTCGTTTCACAAATCTTACGGGTCTTTAGTACATGTATATTTTAAGATGAAGGTGGGAGAAAATCTGTGCGGTGCACCATAACTTTTTTTTTTAGCACCACGTTTTAATACTTGTACAAGTTATAATACATTAATCTTTTTTCAATATTTCTAACAGTGTATGTTATTTAATTTATACTCCTTTAGAGAATTGTTTCTGCAACAATTTATATAATTTTGTTTCTCAAATCTAATTAGTTTTGAGTAAAAGTCTCTCTCTATTTTAATACAAAAGAATGAGAAAATCTCCGCGGTGCACCGTACCGTTTATTTTACTAAATTCTCGAGCGTGTGATTGACTGTATATATATGCTCTGCCAGACATTGTCAAAACTACGCTCATAACTCGAACGCCAGTTTATAGGTAAGTTATAAAGCTTCATCTTGTACCAGGGACAATGAATGATACACTCTCTCACTAATGGTTCAGTTTTCAGAGCGACTCTTCTATTCGGAAAGTTTGTTGGGAGACTGGTGGATAGAATAACTGCGGTAGCGATAGTCGACCTCCTTCCCTACTCGTTTCCCTTATCCGAGTGGGGATTCTCTTACGATTACCCAATTTGCGGTAGCGATAGACGATACCTTCCTCTTAGCCGCGGCGTACCAAGTAGGATACGAGATGGCTAATTGAAATAGTAATAGTAGTAGAAAGTTTTGTTACATTGTGCAACACTGGGCGATACTACCGCTATAAGTGGTCGTTTACTAACAGTAGATAGATATATTTTTAATTATAATCATCAAATTTAATCAAAATTGCGTAGGAAACGCACCCAAAACAAATGAATGTTACAAAGCGTGCAACTTCAAATCCC
>CABFOV010001010.1:76565-103733 GCA_902141375.1 Timema poppense
TGTGTGTGTGTGTGTGTGTGTGTGTGTGTGTGTGTGGTCAACTCTGGTCACTTGCGACTTGTGTAAGGGGATTGGTTCTGGGGGGAAGGGGTTAGGATACCAGGCAACTGCTCAACTCAAGTGTTGTTGGCCTGGCCCTTTGTGTCCACAAAGCCTCTTACTAAGCCCAGCGCCATTGCACGCGTACACTCCGAAGAAAAAGCAGTCCTTGATAAGGGATATTACAAACACAACAACAACAAAATATTATTCAACCAGATTGTAAAGCCATGTCTTGGTAAAACCCTTATTTTGACCTTTCATCAAGTTACTATACTTATTTACGTGTATCTATACACCTGGCGGCTCGTGTATAGGCACTGCGGAACTGCAGCACCCCCTATTTCCACTTGATATTATCCATAATATATTGAGTCATTTTTTCTTTAATTAATTCTTTATTTTTGTAGTACAATATATATTCCTTAAGCTTAGTGTCAGTACTTAAGTAACAATCCCACAGTTTATAAAAAAGATACAAAAATCTTTGTATGGAACTGTGCGCTTCACAGTGCCAGCAACGTGATGTTAGACTGTTGTGCGCACATAGGAGGGTGTGGGGAGGAAGGCAGAACTGCCAGGTAGAGAGAGCACTGTCACCCTCGCAGTGCCGACTATGGCGTGATGGTGGAAGGACGCTTTCTTTTACTCAGCGTGTGTTGTGCTTAAAAACCGTGTACCATATTCTTGAATGTGATAAAGTGTAGAAGAATGTAGAGTTAGATATATTATTATTCTGCTTCCAGTTATTCTATTTGATTCATTTTTTTCGGTTCTTTTATTTAACAAAAAGACTAAATGAGCTTGCAGTATTTCCAATGGAGAAAAATTTCCTCAATTGTCATCAAGAGATCAAGGAAAAAACTATTGAACTTTTTGCGCAAATTAAAACAATAAGAATGGATTTCATTTTTAAATGAATAGATCAAGCTTGAACTGTAACAATTTAAGTTAAAGTAAGTAAACAAGTTTTTTTTTGTTAAAATTTTATCAAGTTTCTGAATAAATTTTCTTTTATACATGTTTTTTTCATTTACACAATTTTAAAACAAAGGCTAAAAAATTTCTGGAGCAGCACCCCCACTATTTTTAGCTACGAGCCACCACTGGGCTAAATACTCCTATTTGACTACGTCATGTACATGTATACCCTTCACTACACATATAAACCTGTATAAAATCAATGCGAATTCAAGAAATATATTTTGACACTCATTTTGACATGTTTAGCACAAATGTGTCGACACCCATTTGACTACCGGTACCTCAACAACAATTTGACTACATCAACAGACATGAATCGACAACCAATTGACCACATCAACGGACATGTATTAACGATGACAGGAATATCAAGGTTTGAATTCCGGTCAATTGTAATAAGGGTGGTTTTCCACTCTCCTTCCATATAAATGCGGGTACACTTTATCTCAATTCAATCTTACTCATCTCAAACTCACTAGTGAAATTATTACATATGCGTATAATCTGAACAATTGGTGAGACGCGGTGCTAATATATATATATATATATTAAGAGTATAATTATTTTAAGGCTTATTCTGGCAGGAGGTTAATCCACACTTGTACATTTCCTTGGAAGTCAAGAGTGTTGGGTTGCCATCCTGCTGAGAATGTCATATAGCTTATATAGCTTGCATTCTGTTGACGAGCGAGCACGGTGTGACCGATGGACCTTACTGGCTGGTGAAACTCGAGATCAGCAAGTTTTGTGTGAGAGAATAACACATGGTTCTTGAATGTTGGAAGCCGTGCTGAGTACATGTGTGGCGGTATCTATCACGTCTGACGAAATGACGATTTAAAATGTGATCTGGTGGTTCACCCCACCGGAGGGTCGATCGGGGGTCTACCGAAAAGTTGCGAGACCGTTATCGTGTCTGCTCTCTCGTCATGGGAAGTCTATCCGGTGACTCATGTAGTAGTTTAGCATCTGACTAGATTAATAAATATATCTTCTTGGACTAGCTCGCTAGCCTCATTACCCACGTACCATCCATCCCAACCCCTACCACTCGTGGTCCATCCTAACCATGTAAGTCCCTAAGGTGCCCCGGTAGTGCTGTAGTAGGGTTTACTACCGGGTACCCAGATAAAACCACTGACCTTACACCGTTTTGTCAGAAGTAGGTTAGGGACGTTACTATATATATCAAGAAACTTTTATCAACACTTATATGACTACTTCAAAGTTATGTAATAGTACCCATTTGACTACCTCAAGAATTATGTATCAATACTCTTTTGATTGCTACAACCAACATGCATCTACACCATTTGCTTATCTCAATTAACATCAAACAACCCATTCGATTACTTCAATATATATGTAAGTCTACTAGCTTTTGTACCAGATCGTCTCAAGAGGAATCTATTAAGTAGCTTTGTTGGTTTAGTATATAAAATAAACAACATGTGGTAACAACTAAGTCTTCAATTATGTTTAAATATTAATCCCTTTTTAGTTTGAATTGTGATACAAAACGCGAAAGTAGGCTGACTAATTCACAATGTTAAAATAAAGCTATAATTTGAACTTGCTATAAAAGCTGACGTTTCCTTTGAAGATTAGGTTATAACTTCTCATCGCAAAATACTTTGAAATCCTGCCTGTAAAAAAAGAAAGAAGAGTGTCACAGCATAAATAATTGATGGTTAAAGGGTTGTGATTAAAAACCAATCAAAATTATGTAACCATTTTTCTTGCATCACTTATCCCATTTAACCGCTTTACCCCGTTTACACATTTTACTCTTTTTGCCATTTTTACAACTTTTTAACCAATTTACCTTCTTTGCCTAAAGAAATATCCTTTTTACCCTTGTCGCCCCAACAAGTCTGTTTAACCAATTTATTCTCCCCCTCCCCCCTCCGTTTACGCTTATTACTCGGTTAACCTTCCTTTCCCTTTTTTTTCTCCTTTTGGCCATTTTTTTTGTTTTATAATTGTTTCCTTTTTTATTTCTTCTAGTCCTTTCAACCTTGATATTAACTTTTTTATTTTTTTATTTCTCGCCCTTTTTACTATTTTTAAATTTTTCTGTCCATTATACCATACTTGCATAATTGTGCCCTTTTTGACATATTGATAATTTTGAACATTTTTACAAAATGTTGCCCTTTTTGATTAGATTTATTTTCACCAATTTTCTACCATATTTGGCCTTTTAACCCCATTTTATATTAATTACCTGGCTTAACCCCGGAGAAATATTTTAGGGTAAAAAGTTTAAAAAGTTATAAAATGGGTATTAAGGGTAAATATGTATAAAGAGTAAAACGGGTATAAAGGATGTAGGATAAAAAAAAGGTATGAAGGGTAAAACGGGTATATGGTATTAAGGTTAACGGGTAAAAAGGTTTACATGAAAAAAAGTAATAGTACATAAAAGCTCTTAGTTAGAAATAAATCACTAGATTTAACAAATCAATTACTATGACGAGAGGAAAAGAGTTTGTTGTTGATACCAAACTCTTCTTGTTTACTCTCCATGGTAACCAAACTCCCATGGCCACCAAAGCACATTGCAAATTGTATGAAATGTAGTAGTAAAGTTTTCTAGCGGCGTTAATGTTACATATTCTTTTCTATTATTGATTAATTAAAATAACTATAGTCAAAATTTCAAAATTTTGTCTTCAAGGTATACATTTTTGTGATTGTATTTAAATTTCAGACCTATGAGTGCGGTGGGTATCGCGCAGCACTCATAACATACACAAAAACTTTTTATTTGATTAATATAGGAGAAGAAAAAGATTAACACCGAATTAACTACTTCAACATACATACACATAACGAGACCCATTTGATCACAACAACCAATATGTATCGAAACATATTCGACCGCTTCAATAGAGATGTATTGACCTTCATCGGGAACCCCGAAGCAGTCTTTGGCAGCCTCCTAAGCATGTAAATACTAGATAGCACAACCTGCAAATATTATAGATTGTACTCAAATTTTAATTGGAAGGGCCCCTTAGAAAAAAAAATAGTACGGAACTCAGCACGGACTTTCTCACGCTATTGTTTAAATTGGAGGTATTTTTTGCCCAAAACTCGTAATATATGTAAAACGAAATAATATACACTACCAAACCCAAGCATAAATTGCACTATACTTATGTAAAACTTTTTTTTAAGTCCCGGATTTAAATTTTATAATTTTATTTTTTAAAGAATTAATGTTCTCATTTGTATGTTTGGACCGCTAAAAAAAGATAAATATTGGGTCCACAAGGATTAACACCTCGTATTAAAATTTCAATTTCCGGTTAAAATTTTCGACATTTTATTAGGTGTTGCAAATCTTCATGCCATCGCATTGCTATTAAATTCCTCATTTATATATTTTTACCAATAAAAAATGTAAATATTGACTATTGAGTCTAAAAGTAAGGAGATAGATTATTGTTGTACAAACATTTCTCATATGAGGTTTAAGGAAAAACATGAACTTTATGAGAGTTATTTTTATTTAATTACTCTATGGCAATGAAGAATTAGTGCTTTAAAACTTAAGCAGTATCTCTTTACAACTAAAGCTTACAAAATTGTATTAATATATTTCCCAATATCTCAGAAATCGTTAGTTTTATAAAAATATATTTCATATCAAGGTTTTTTTATTTTTAATAGTAATACAATTTTGCAATGAAAAGTTATTTAGTATCTCAAATTGTTGCGGAGATACGGAAGTTTCTGCTTCTGTAAACTACCCTAAAAGTGATTTTCATGGTAAAATGAAACTAGCCAGTTTATTTATAATCTTAATTAATGCCTAGACATGAATTTTAATCAAAATCGTTAGAGCCGATTTTGAGAAAATCGATTTTTTTCTCTTTTCGCCCTTTATTAAACTACTCTTAATTTTAAGTTTAAACAGACATATAGAAAGACGGCAATGCAAATATCATTTTGTAGGGTTGGGGAGGGNCACGAAATGGCAATATCCATCAACATTTCAAGCTAGATTTTTTTTACGGTCGCTATACTTCACCTTTTGTGTTCGAAAAGTTAAAAAACATTTTTTTTTTCGTATACCTTAAAAGTTATTGGTTTTATATAAAATATGCTTCAAATAAAATATTTGTATTATAAATATACCTACATATTTGTGATGATAAGTAATTTCATATCTCAAATAGTTTAGGAGATATAAAAAATATATATAATTTACGTATCAGACCGGAGCCCTTAAAGTCATTTCGCCGAAATATTAAGAGTAGCCATTTTGTTTAGAATATTTATGAATGCTTAGAAATTAAATTTAATCAAAATCGTTAGAGCCGATTTTGAGAAAATCGACTTTTTCTCTTCTTGCCCTTCAGTAAACTACCCTTAATTTTAGGGTTAAATATCCCATTCTAAAAACCCCTCGGTACAACCCTATGAAAACCCTAGATGCCAAGATTTATCCTGATAGGTAAAATAGTTAAGGCTTTAGCTGGAGGTACAAAAAGACAAGAGAGACAGACAGACGGAAATTCAAAAACAACTTTTTCATATTCGGGGGTCATTAAATGTCGACATTCATCAAAATCTTGAGTTAAATTTTTTTGACGATCACAATACTTTCTTTACCTGTAAGATAGCAAGAAATTTAAAAAAATTTGCGACCAAAATCTATACTATATTAGTAGTGCTACCACGGCTAAAGAAGCTTTTAGCAAGGAGAGGTTGCTGCTGGCCTGCAAGATGAGTACGGAGATGTGGAAGAAACCGATGAAATGCTATCTTTGGTGAATCACGCTGTATGGAGTAGAAACTTGGAACCTTAGGATGATAGAAAAGAAATACTTTCAAATGTGATGCTGGAGATGATTTGAGAAAATCAGGTAGACAAACAGGGTGACAAATGAAGAATTCTTAAGAAGAGTGGGAGAGAAGATAGAAACATTTTGGATGTGATTCTCCGGCACAAAGTAAACTGGATTGGACACAACCTTAGGTCTTTTACACAATGCCAGAGAAGGAAAGGTTTAGCGTAAGAGGAGCTTAGGAAGAAGTAGAATTCAAAATATTAGATAACTTGAAGGAAATCATAAAATGCTGAGAGCTGAAGGAGGAGGCAGAAGATAGGACGCAGTGTCGGTCTAAGTTCACTGACAAAAGGAATTGACTTGTCGTATGAAATAACACCTAATAATACTCGTAAAAGCATTTAAAGCCATAACATAAATATCAAAAGTGACGCCTGCAGATCACATTACCTGAGGCATGAATACTTTAAGGTAGGTTTAGATTTTCTGGCTGTCAGATAAGGTTCTTCTTATGAAAACTAGACTGTATGAGCACTATCTAATATCGTAAGGGAATTTTACCAAACTAGGCATTATTTTTTACTTTCTCTCGACAACTCAGAGAGAAATAAAAAACGTGAACTCGAGATTTTGACAAGTGTCGACGTTTCATGACCCTCTGAAACCAAATAAAAGTTTTCGCATTGCCGTCTGTTTGTCTGTCTATTTGCCCGTCTGTATATACCTCGGGATATAGCCGAAATTATTTGACCGATTAGGCTATAAATTGGTATCTGGGGATTTTCATATGGTCCCCCCGATGGATTTTTGGAACTATACATCCAACCCTAAAATCAAGGGTAGTTTAATGAAGGGCAAGAAGAGAAAAAAATCAGTTTTCTTAAAATATGAGCTTAAGAATTTGATTACGCTGAGCGTACTTTACATAAGGGGAATTTTCCAATTTTCACAATTTCTCCGCAATTATTTGAGATACAAATAACTTTTCATTGTAAAAGTGTAGTATTATTATCTTTTCTCAACTCCTCTGTAACAGTGTTTCGAGTTCCTAATGCCATGAAGTAGGTCTAAGTAACAGCAGTGCATATTATTTCATTTATGATCTTTGGTGTAGTGTTTCTACAACAATGTATAGCCATATTATTTCGCTTCATAAATCCTATGAGTTTTTAGTAAATGCTTATTTTAAAACAAAAACGAGAGAAAGTCTATGCAGTGCGTCGTACAATTTATTTACTTGGTTTATGAATTTACTCAATTTAGGAGGTAACACCTTCAGTCTGCAACGCATTTCTGTAGGATAAGAAGAATATTAATTGCCCATTTATGAATGTCAGCTGACGTGAGGGGTATAGTTTGGGATGTTTAGAGACCATCTCAATACCCCTTCCTTTTGATCTACACACTCTACCTTCATACATTTGTTTCGTCACTCAATCCGCACTCATCCTCTCAACATATACTTGAACTTAGATTATCAATATTCTTACTGCCCACACTTTTAAAAATAGTATCAGAATTCTTCTCTTCATCTTCTACGGATAGGCGAGATTTCTTTAACATACTTATACATTGTCCGTAAATTATGGGTAACTACTAAAAAAAAGCAAACTTTTGCAAGTTCTCAAGAAGCCCCAGTGTTCCGCAAAAACTCGGTTAGGAATAAATGGCCTAAACTATTCTAGGTAGTTGGCCAATCCCTCAGTACACAAAATAACAAGCAGTTAGGATTGAATGGGGATTGTTTTGACTTTTGACAAAGAGAAGTTTGCTAAGTGCGAGAGGGATTTTTTTTGATCCATTCCATTTTTAATAAATTGTTTCTTTGGTGGCCGTATGGTCTAGGCTGCTACTATCATAATATAATAATACTGCTGAAGACGGGGAGATTGGGGTTCGAATTTGGTCGGGTGTTGAAGGTTTTTACTCAATTGGTTTTCCACTCTTCTTATACGCAAATGGAGGTAGACTTCTTCTAAAATTCAAATTTTCTTATTATTAACACATTAGTGTAACTAATACATAGGCATATAATCCAAACAGGTAGTAAGACGTGGCGCTAAAAGAAAAAAGTTTCTTGTTCCCACTTACGCAGCCATGCCACCAAAATTCTCTTAGCTTGCGCGTCTTTTATTATTGCTATGATTTGTGTTTGCGACGCTAATGAATCCTTTTTTTTTTTTGTAACGACACATCTCTAATCTCAAATTATAATAACACTAATTGCTTGTTTATATCGTTTAAGATGATTATTCCCTTTCACACAATAATGAGGTTCAAAAATATTTTAGCTGCAATGAGATGGAAAGTATCTAGGGTCAACGCCAACGAGCCACGTAATTTGACGATCAAGGCGTCATCGTAAGCCAGATTTCATACGCCAGAAGGAAATAGAATTCGACCCCCCAGGAAGATGTTGGTGGTTACAAACTTCTCGCTGTATAGCGTTATATCAGAGGGATACAAAGCCTTTGAGACCATGGTAGTTACCTCCACCACCCCATCCCGCCTTATTTCCTCTTTCACCGCCGGACGCAGGATCCTCTGAAGGGTTGAAGAGGAGCCAACCAGGTCGAATCACTCGTGTAAAGTCACTCAGCTTTGAGGTCACAATGGGCCATCTCGACAAAGGAATTGCTTATGTAGGTACATTAAACGGGGGGAGAGAGGGGGAAGAGGTGTTAACTAAGCTAGCGCAGAGCAGAGCTATCAGAAATATCACTTAAAATTCATTGCTACAACGGAACCATTACGAAAAAAAAAAGTACTGATACAATCCAATTGCTTTATAGCACCAAACTTTACGCTTGTAGGAGTTCCAAGTTGGTGGTAGAATGATTCATTCATCAGGGAATGAGATTATCACCGGAGAACACTTGGACAAAGGCGTTGGTTTTGTCTGATGTTTGCCGATGACAAGGTATTCTGGAGCTTTCTCCCACCCTACTGAATAATTTCATAAGCTCCCTCCATATAAATGCGGAAACATTTAATCTAAGTGATCCCTTCCTCGTCCATACCCAATTAAAAACATGTGTTGAGAGTTCTGGCTGGTAGTAAGACGCGAAGCACCAAAAAGCCTTCAACGCATCAAAGGTTATTCCAATGCATTACATACCGATGATACATGAACGCTGACAGATGAAGTAAAGAGCAATTGAAAAGGCATGTTTTTATTAGAATCCCTGCCAAAGATAATTTTAAGATTTTTTGTGTTACATACTTACATGTAGAATATGTTCATTTACCTGTAATTTGTTTATTATGTATATATTTTTAGATTAAATAAATGGTACGAAACTGATCACGGACTTTCTCACTCTATTGGTTAAAAATTGAGATATTTTTACCAAAAATACGTACTCGTAATATATGTGAAACGAAATAATATATACTAGCAAACCCAAGCACAAATTGCACTATACTTATGTAAAATTCTTTTTCTTTGTCCCAGTTTGAAATTTTATAATTTTATTTTTAAAGAATTAATGTCCTAATTTGTATGTTTGGACCCCTACAAAAATCAATATTGGGTCCACAAGGGTCAACATTTCGTATTAAAATTTAAACTTCCGGTTAAAATTTTCGACATTTTATTAGGTTTTGCAAATCTTCATGCCATAGAATTGCTATTAAATTCTTCTTTTATAAATTTTTACCAATAAAAAATATAAATATTGACTATTGAGTCTAAAATTGAAATAGATCATTGTTGTACAAACATTTATCCTAAGAGGTTTAAGGAAAAACAACAAAAATTTTGCGATCTCAGAAACTGTTGGTTTTATAAAAATATATTTCATATAAAAGTTTTTAATTTTTAATAGTACAACAATTTCGCAATGAAAAGTTATTTAGTAACTCAAATAGTTGCGGAGATACGTATATTTAAGCTGTTGTAAAGTACCCTAAAAGTCATTTTCATGGGAAAATTAAAATTGCCAGTTTATTTATAATCTTGATCAACGCATAGATACGAATTTTAATCAAAATCGTTAGAGTCGATTTTGAGAAAATTGATTTTTTCTCTTTTCGCCCTTTCTTAAACTACTCTTAATTTTAAATTTAAACAGACACACAGACAGACGTCATTGCAAAGACCACTTTCTAGGTTTCAGGGGATCATTAGACATCGACATCCATCACCATTTCAGGTTAGATTTTTTTACGGTCGCAATACTTTTACCTTTTGTGTAAGAAAAGTTAAAAAATACTTGTATTTACGTATAGCTTGAAAGTTTCTGGTTTTATAAAAATATGCTTCTTATAAAATATTTGTATTATATAGAGACCTACATACTTGTAACGATAAGTAGTTTCATATATAAAATAGTTTAGAAGATATTATAAAGAAATATAATTTGCGCATCAGACCGGAGCTCTTAAAGTCATTTTGCCGAAATATTGAGAGTAGTCATTTTGTTTGGAATATTTATAAATTTTTAGAAATGAAATTTAATAAAAATTGTTAGAGCCAATTTTTATAAAAATCGACTTTTTCTTTTTTTCTTCCTTCTGTAAACCACCCTTAATTTTACGATTAGATATCCAATTCCAAAAAACCCTCGGGACAACCCTATGAAAACCCTAAATATCACGTTTTAGCCTGACCGGTAAAATAGTTTAGGTTATAGTTGGAGGTACCGACTGACATATAGATAGAAAGACAGACGGAAATTCATAAACCACTTTTTCGGATTCGGAAGGTCATGAAACGTCGACATTCATAAAAATCTTTATTATTTTTTTTTACAATCACAATACTTTCTCTACCTGTAAGTTAGCGAGAAAGTAAAAAATATTATTTATACAATTTTCGCATTACTAGCAAAATGAACCATTTTTGTTTAAATTAAATGTAAAAATATTGTGGGTATTTAATTTTCCTTGACATAAGATATAATACTTGTCATGATTTCTTGATATAAATTAGTTTTATTTGTAAAGTATTTCATGTATAATATGATTAAAATAATACCAGAGCTGTAATTTTATTTCAAATATATTTGTTAATAAGTACGCAATTGTTTTTCTTTGGAATTGTGCTGGGTTGGTTATTAAATTTTTCTTTGAAATATGAATAGCTTTGTGAATGGGAAAACTTCTTGATCCCACTTATTTTGTATTTGTAAAATATTTATTATAAATTTGATATCAGCAGCATGATGTATTTTGTAGATAATTTTATTTATAAATGAAAGTTGTTGGTTGTATTTTTGTATTATTTTTTTTTGGCAGGAGTTCTTATAAAGTACGAATTTTTAGTTAGTGTTGTTGAGGCGGTTTTTATTGCGAGGAAACTTGTCGAATACTTTTAAATTTTTAATGTTTTCCAGGGCGTTTAAAATAACTAGCCATCATTCACTTCGGTGTCCGCATGATCTAAGGCGTCAATCTAGCAATAGATTATACTGCCAATGAAGGGGAGATCAGGGTTTGATTCCAATCTGATGAACTGAGAGTTTTTTTCTTAGATAGTTTTCCACTCTCCCTCCATACGAACGCATGTACACTTCCTCAAAAATTCAGCCTTCCTAATTCCCAACACATTAGAGTAATTAGTATATAGGCGTATAAACCAAACGGGCAGTAAGACGTGGTATCAAAGTTAATAGGGTATAAAACCACGCGTGGCCGTGTTCACAAGAAAGAACGCGATAAACCAAAACACAGCTTTGTTAATAGTTATGACGGTGGCGTAACGTCATTGAGAAGCACGTACCTTTTATGAGAACACGCCCGTGTTAAACGAGAAGCACGTTATCCCCTGCATACAAACTTTAACTATCCCTCACCATTCTACTTGTGCATGCAGCAATAAATGCTTCTATGAACCAACTAAGACCTCACACCCTACAGATAGCAGCACCTAGCTTAGGAAGGTAATATAGCTCGAACCAGATGTCACCTCATGTTGAGGTTTAACAGTGTAATTGAGACAAATGAAACAGTTTTACCATATTTGTAAAATACAACCAAATTTTAAAGTAGTTATTAAAAACTTAAGAAACTATATCACCGACATAAATTTCACTGTTGTCGAGTGATGAGAGTATAAATCGCAGTTGGGTACGATCGCTGGCCTAAGCCGTATTCTGTAAGCTCTTGCCTTTGAAATGGCAGAAGGGAAAAAGCAGAATTTTTAATCACCGTGTCTTACTACAGTTTGAATTATATGCCTATGTACTAATTACGCTTGTGGGTTAAAGATTAGTAAGGTTGAATTTACATGAAGTGTACCCGCCTTTGCATGGAGAAAGAGAGAGAGAGATTGTGGAAAAACCACTCTCACTACACACAACTGTGATCGAACCACAATCTCCCCGTTATCGGCAGTTTAACACATTGCGTGAGTGACGCCTTAGACCATGCAGTCACCGAAGCGAGTAGGAGAAATATTAATTTTCCAGACCGTCGTATGGTTAAAAATAAAAGCCGATAGGCTGGTGTATAATTGAAGAAACCAATTTGTATGACGCAATTAATTATTGATAAACACTCGCATAGGTGGGCACGCGGAATATGAATAAAGTTATCCCTTCTCTCCCTTCAAGCAAATGCGGCCAAATTTTCTTTACTGTTCTCTACTCCCCTATTCTTATTAAAACGTGTGTATCCATAGTTAATAGTAAGACGCGGTAGGTAAATAAAAAAATATATATTGATAAACATAGCAAAACATATATAATGTTAAGAAATGTTTTGTTTACTTAAATGGGTGACCTGGCGGTCTAGGGGTAAGGTGTCAGACTTCTGTGCTGGCAGCCGGGGTTCAATCCTCGGTCCCGGCACAAATTTATCTGATTACCAAACCCTTCCTTCACCTCTGACAAGACATCTTGTGAATGTGAGGAATGCTAGGCCTCCACCGTGGTTCGGATTCCACGTTAAACTGTAGGTCCTTCATTTCATTTCACAATCACCCTACCATTACACATTAGCGTAAGTGCGTATAACCCGAACGGGTAGTAAGACGCGGTGCTAATAATAATAATAATAATTTACTTAAATGTGGTGTTTATTTTCTTATTAGTTGTGTACTTAATACCAAGAATTTTAAAATCATACTTAGGGATAAGGGGGTATTTTAGTAGATTTAGTGTGTCAGCATTAGTGTGGAACGAGGTTGGGTAGAATCGTATGGGTAAAAACAAGCCCTAGTGCATTAAGCTGAAAACTGGAAGCTTGACCTTTTCGTCAGCCACAAACTCAGTCTATTGTAAGACTAATTTCTTAGACTAAATGATCACCGACGAGAACATATTAAGTTGAAAAAAAACAACCTTTGAGACACACTTCAAGGACCTATCAAAAGCTAAATATGTATTCTTAATTCAGTAACAATGTTAAATGAATTAAATAAAAAAAGGCTAAGAATGCTTTCTCTTTCATTCAGTTAACAGTAGGGGTGTGTGGGGTTAATCGTTACAAGGGTACGTTGTTACAGACTACCTGAAATATTACCCACTATGCGCAGCACTTCCTAGAGCGTTCAGAAGAACGATACCTTGTTTGTCTTTATTCTGTTCAGTTGCCTCGAGGCTGTGGTTGCGTGTGGAGTTTTTGTACTTGATATTTCAAAAATATCTTTTCAGAGCTAGAAATTGTGCTTAAAATCGAAACCTGTGGATAAGAACCCTTGGAAGATAGGAATTTTATTCTTGAACTGTTTAATGAGTTGTTTAGATCTGTAACCGTATCTGTGAAACCATTGATACAGAATAACTTGTTTAGTCGTATTAGGATTTTCTCTGTCATGGTGCGTGGTGGGGCTTGTTGCTACAAGGAGGCGGGGGCACTTTGTTACAACTTACCCCACTATGTGCTTCTGGTTATTGCGATACAAAGAAAATTAAATAATTTTACTTTGAGAACAAATGCGTTCATATAAACGTACTACCAATAAAGGCAATGATAAAAAAGAAGAAGACATGGATGCTTCTGCAGAAGAGATCATGTTCGGTTCATTATCGCTAAGGAAACCAGTAGATGCATTTAACGTGATCTTCCTGACATTACAGTGATACATCAATATATTAAAAACTGCTAATGAGGAAGCAACAGATATTTCCAAGGTACGATTTGGTTATTCTAAACTACGACAGCTATTCTCTAATTAATAAGAGCAGGAATTGATCAATTATTTTAAACATCCAGCAAGAATATTTTTTGGCCTTACTACTGTGGAGACGAAATCCCTTGCTTATGAATTTGCTTTAGCTAATGGCATGAAACCAAGAAAGCTCCAAAGGATTGGATTACAAATTTTATGAGAAGAAATCTTTCACTTTACATTAGGACACCGGGGTCAAACAGCTTGGGAAGAATGACCAGTTTTATTGCATTACACAATTTTAGTACATTTTTCGACAACTTGGTTTCTATTTTTGAAAAATACAACTTCAGATGCCAACATCGACAAAACTGGTGTTACCACGATACAGCTCCCTAGAAAAATAATTCCCTTAAAAGGTATCAAGCAAATCGGAGCAGCCACTTCTGCAAAGAGAGGAACCTTAGTGACTGTAGTTTTTGCTGTTAATGATAGTGGAAACAGCGTTCCTCCTTTGCTGATTTTTCCGTGGAAACATTTCAAAGAGCATTTTGTTGTTGATGGCCCTCCCGGATACATTGAAGCTGCAAACCCAAGTTGTTGGGTAAGAAATAAAGAGTTTCTAACATTTATTAAACATTTCGTGAGTCACGTCAGGTGTTCCAAGGAGCGACCAGTCCTTGTCGTCCTAGATAATCATGCTCCACAAATGGGCAATGAAGTTATAAATTACTGCCGTGAAAATGGTGTGGTGTTAATCTCCTACCCGTCCCACACTTCACACAAATTACAACCACTAGAGAGATATGTCTACGGACCATTCAAGAAGTTCTATCAGTCCACGGAAGACTCTTGTATGAAGAGCAATCCAAGCTGGACAGTGGTGGTTACATATGACATTCCTAAGCTGGTTAATCAAGGACCAAATATCCTCGCAGGATTTGAAGCAGCCGGTATATGGACATTTAATAGAAATGTGCTCAGTGATGATCCTTGCTATGTGTGTCATAAATGAAATTCAGATTTTGAATTTGAAGAACTAAGTGATTAGAATAGGCTTTTTTAATTGGACTGTTTATTTAATTTTATTTGTAAGATATTTCATAGGATATTTTGTTTATTATGCTAAGGATTTGTTCTGCTAGTAGAAATATATTTCATTTGCATGAATATAACTATTTTCATGTTGATATTTCATATGGAGAATCATTGCTATATTGTTATTTTTACGTCTGACATATTATCATTGTATTCTATATTCATTTCTTGGTAGGGTTATGTCTGTTATGAATAAATTTATTTGAAAGATTTCTGATATTTTAAAAAATCAGAAATATGCTTCATATTTTGAGTTTTATCTGCATGTTCAGTTCATTCAAATTATACATGAATAAATACCAATACATTTGTTTCTTATTAATGTTTTTTTGAATGAATGAAGCATTGAAGGAAAATGTCAAAGTGTTTTATCGTATATACCTATTAATAAGATTTGTAATTATATACTCCCCTCCCCCTAACGTATCAAATAACTCCACCGGAGGGAAAGTTGTTAGTGAATGCATTACTGAAATTTTGATAGCACTGTGAATGCTTAATAAGCCCAAATTAAATGTATAATGCACTGAAAGGATGTATCTTTCAAGTAATACTGAGATAAGCGTTTTTTTTAATAATCATGTATTTTGATAAAAAGTAATTATCCCCACCCTTCCCTATTATGTATAATATTGTTTTGACGCAGTAGTTATCAATCTTTTTTTTGTTCACGGCACACTATTATTTTTGGTGAATCCTAGCGACACACTGAACGTGCAAGTTGGCGACACTACCGCAGACTAGGACAAGCGCAGAGAGAATTCTATTAATCGAACAGAAAATGAGTCTTTACGACTAATAATTGAACTTTTGTATAAGAAACGACAATATTTACATTAACTACTCAATTCATCGACCTAGGTCGAGGGATTGGGAGGTAACGATAGATTTTCTTCAAGAGGCAACCATTAACTCTTTTCCAGTCCAGCTATGTAAAGTGTGAACTGTGTTCTTTTCATTGTAAAAACCATATTGGTTATTTTTAGCACCGCGTCTTCTACCCGTTTGGGTTATACGCTCAAGTATTAATTACGCTAATGGGTTAGGAAATGAGAAGGTTGAATTTAGAGGAAGTGAACCGCATTCGCATGGAGGGAGAGTGGAAAACCAATTAGGACACGCCTCCCCCTAGTTTACCCGACCGAGATTCGAACCTCGATCTCCCCATCCTCGGCAGTCTAACTCAACACTAAGCTAGCGCGTTAGCTAACTACGCCACCGAGGCGGATTTATATGGTGTTCGTCCCTTTAATAGGTTTCTTTTCACCTTTATTATACCTTCTTCCAAATATAATTCAACTCTTTTATTGTAAGCCATAAAGTTATTTCTCTCTTAGTTATAAAAAAACTATATTTTTGAAACAATTTTTTTTTTAGAAACAGTAAAATAACATTGAAAATTTTGTGGCATACCCTTTGATAAAGACTGGTTTATCGGATTGCCATTTAAGTTAATAGCCTATAGGCAAGCGAGAGCCTTTTGTATCTTCTGCAAGACTTAACGGGGATAACAGCTGGTTGTCTGATAGCTATTCCAGCAAAGCGCAAACATGATTGTTTTGTTTTCTCATGTCACCTGCCTAGCAAGGAGGCCTGCTATTAAAGTTAGTTGCCTATACCCGACGCCATGTTCACATGGGAACGAACGTGATAAACCAGGTTAGGCTGATAACCATCGCAGGGGAATACCGCAGGGACTGAAGCCATTACTGTTTCATCCCCACGTACAGGTCATTAAGAGTCATTTCGCATGTTGAAACAACGCACGTATCGCTTCCCCCATCCCCGAAGGAGAAAAAAAAGTCATTTGAAACATGAATTCAGGTCAACTAGAACGGATTAATCAGTCACTGAAATGAGCACTTGATGAAGTATGTAATTTCATACAATGGTTAGGATTGCGATGCTATACTCTTCTCTCTCTAATTTTTTTTGTCGGCCTAAACAGTTGAAATAAAGATTTTTTTTTAAAAGGAGTTTTTTTCCCTCCCCTTCAGTAACAAGCCATTCATCACTAGAGGGGCTGGCATTAAAATGCCCCTGGCTTATGACCGCCACCAACCTAGCTCTAGCTGCAGCATGATTAATAGCCACATAATTGGACAGGAGGTAAGCTTTCTTTTCTAGTGGGGATGATTTAATTACTTTCATTGTTGTTAATCTTTTCTGACGTTTATTAATGTTAAAGCCACTCAAGGCACAAGAATATCATAGCTCTGTGCTCCCAGCGGCCTCAAAACATTTTTTTTACTAGTTTCTAAATTAGAACAGCTCGTTTATGTTAAATATTTCTCCAGAGTAAACTCAAGACACAAGAATATCATAGCTCTGTGCTCCCAGCGGCCTCAATAAAACATTTTTTTTTATTAGTTTCTAAATTAGAACAGCTCGTTTATGTTAAATATTTCTCCAGAGTATTCATGAAGAAAAGTCTAAACAAAGTGATACATTAATTAATTCTTTATTGAAATCAAAAGTGGATTTATCAAATTAATCAGCTTAGGGGACAAGTTAGAAATAGTTTTCAGTTATTAAAATGTTAGACCACCTCTGAGTTCTAGTAGTCAGAGATCCTGGCTGTAGACCCAGAGATCTTGGGTTCAATCCCCGGTGATCCCAGATTTTTATGGGTAGCAGTGGGTCTGGAAATATTTAGGAGCTACTTGAGTAAATAAGTAGCTGCTACAGCCTGAAAACTAAGATTAACGGCTGGAGGGTTCATTGGGACTGACCACATGACACCCTCTACTCACAAATGTTGGCACTATCTTCGCCAATATATAGTGGATACATGTTCGGTATAGTTTTCTTGCGGGCTGACACCATGGGATTTTTTTTAGTTAAAAGGTTTACAGTAAATAAATACATATTTTGCAATCATAGCCTATGATTTTATGTGGAATTTAAAGTGGCCGTGTAATATATTTTTTAAATTGAAAGAAGGGTAAGCAATTTAGTAAGCTTTAATGTGTTTTTTAGTCATAGGTAGGCTATACAAATAACGAACTTAATTTTTTAAACCTTGTAAAATCATTTTTTGCAACTAGCCATAGCGGACAGAAGGAAAAATAAGTTATTTTTCATGTGATTGTTTAAAAAGAGACAAAAATATCCATAGTTAATTTTTTATGCAGCTATGATCATTTGAAACCTATTTTTTAATTTAACCAGAATATGTAGAGTAAGTGTATTTCCAGATATGTTCATAAAATAGGCTAAAAGATGTAATAGTAATAATATTTAATGGTAATTTTGTCTAGCACCACGTCTTATTAACCGTTCGGGTTATACTCTTATTTATCAATTACACGAATGGTTTTGGGGATTAGGGAGCTAATATTTATAGTAAATGTACCCGCATTTGCTTGGAGGGAGAGTGGAAACGATTTTAGGGAAAACCCTCTTTAGTATACCCGACCGAGAGTCAAATCTTGATCTCCCCGTCATTGACAGACTATTCTATTGCGAGAGTGACGCCTCAGACCATGCGGGCACAAAACGAGTGATGGTTAGTTATTTTAATCTCCATAAAAACATTATAAATGTAAAAGGGTTTGACTAGTACACTCACAATATATACCGTCCCAACAACACTGACTAGAAATTCATATTTCACAAGAACCTTCGCCAAAATAATACAACAAAAACTTTTATTTATAAAAACGGATTACCTATAACGCATATTATGTTGCTGTTATCAAATTTATGCGAGAGTAGCGCGTCAGACCACGTGGCCACCGAAACAGATACACTGGTAATTAGTTGCATTAGTAACGACTTGAATAAGCTGTGGAAAAGATAGATCTGTATTAAGTGTAATGGTATTTTCTTTAGATGAATCATTTTATACATTTTAAATTTTAATCTTTGCATACTGTCATGTATTTAAACTCACTTTTCTCGTTGGAGGCTCCACCCCTAAACCCCCAGTGCGTTTTCTTTGCAAGTGGATGTAAACTAATGTAATTCCAGAACAGTCTTTAGATAGGTCTTACCGTTTAGCCACAAAAGACCTCCAAAGAAAGGTCCGCACCGACTTTAGAGTTGCTTCGACATTTTGAATTTTTTACGGAGGTTAACAATTTTTTTTTTTTTTTTACTTTTTGGAATTTTTCCATTGGTTACAGGCTAGAAACATTAAGTTCGCCGAATTTCAAGTTTATAGCTCATCTGGTAAACATTAATGTCAGGGAGTGAGTCAGCCATATGGCTTTATAGTAGTACAATAAAATATAATATTACACATGTTAAAAAATGCTGTTAACAGACATTATGAAACCTTGTTTTCACTCTTACTTTTATCCGTGCGAAGAAATTATATTAAATGCAAATGGGGTGGGGGAGCGAAGCGGTATCCAGGTGAAATAATATACAACCCATTAATAAGGAAAGGACAGTAAGCAGGATTTTTGTAAGTCGGGGGTCATTATTAATATTCTCTTTTATAAATAAGTATAATTAAATAGTTTAAAATACATTAAACTAAAAAGGTTATTTAGTTATGTTGACACATAATAGTGTTGAGATATTTCATTAGGTAATAGAAAATAATGTAAATATTTGTATTTTATTGGTATGATAAAAACAATGCAAGCACAGAAAGAAATCACACAATTATTCGTAGCGCTCAAAAATTTACGACGCGTCCATACCAACAGCTTGTCCCAGCTGTTCCAAGATATACATTAAGTTTCAGGGAAGAAATTATTAAAGAGTCTTACAAATATCACTTCTCCCTGGAATCTACTACTGGATCCGTCTTTGTTCTCGTCTCATTATAATATTGTTTTATCTAGTGTAAATGTGTTTCTCAATGGGAGGGGTTTGAAACTCCCTCTACCCCCCCCCCTCCCCCCAATGCGTAGGGCCTTGAATGAGGACTTTAAAACGCCATTTAATTTACTATACTTGATATACCCTCTGTTAACCTTTCAAGGTAGCAGTCCTACTTTGACTTATATTGTAAGCTCAGACATAGTGTAACCAAGTAAAGTAAGTATGCTACCTTTCAGGGTAGACTAAGAGCAAATATATATGGAAGTGAAATAATTTTGTCGAAACATGTAAACTATTTTTTTTTAACGCTTATGGGTATGATGATAGAAATAAATATGATGCACGTTTCATGGACAAATTACGTTGTCTAATAAAATGTGTAGGTTTGAATTACTAAATAAACCTCTGCTCTCAACTATACCTGAAAAGATTTCTCTCGACCATTTTCCTCTAAAAACACTTATTTTTCTCTCTCTCTATCTCTCTCTCGCCTTAGCATTCTCTCATCCTCACGCCTTGACACGCAACTGAATAATCGGCGACAATGAGGCCATTCCGTATTCACACTAACGAATCACCCTCCCTCTCTTCACACTCCCCCTCCACCCCTTAACTTAGCTTTGCTAAAAAAGAAAAAGAAAAGAATGAAAATAAGAACGGGATTGAAGAAAAACTTTTTATATTACTTCAAACTAAAGTTTGCAGCTTCTCCTGCGCAATGTAACAAAACTTTGGACAGGCAAAATGATTTCTTTACTTTGTCTTCTTATGGCAGATGTAAGCACGTACTCTCCACTGCAAGGCGGATGAAATTTGGGATAACTTAGTTAAATAAACGTTTTCATCTCCTCGGTCTCTCTCTCTCTCTCTCTGACACACCTTCCCCTCCCCATTCCTGCCGGGGAAAGACAAAGCATGCAGAGAGGGTGACACGGCGTAACGAAGCTGTACGCTTGTCACAGGTGTTATATTGTTCAGAAGGGACGTGCCAACCAAGTTTTATTTTAAATAACGAAAGAAAAAAACAACTCTAACATTTGAAATCTTTTGCCAAGATATTTAAACCGAAACTAGGGGGGAGGTAACTTTATAACGGATATAATAAAACATTATATTATATTTTTAATTATGCTATCAGGATTTCGGTTTCTTACATAAGTATGAGAGTGGAGGTATTGTGTTTCGGATTGTGTTTATTCACCTCTTAGAGATTTCAAATCAAACAGTTGTGCAAAGCAGGTAGACATGTTCACTATAGGTGTGATTAGTGGCGTGTCGTTGAGTGTTGCAAGGAAATCAAACCGTGTTAAAACTGTACCAATGATATGTTCTCGCCCACTTGGGCCCTATTTGACCAAACATACATGTTATATGCCCCCTCGCCTCCCACGGCAATGTATTCCCCTCTGAATAACAAGTGTTCTACTGAGGGGTGTGCACAATTCACAGGTACAGTATAAACTAATGCTGCTTAGCATGGTAACACTTCACGACACACCATTGAGTGATATAATGTAAAGGGGACCACCTATGGAGCTGAAATATCACCAATCAGAGGTTGCGCTAAATACTGACAAAACCTTTAAAAAGTACAAGAAATGGTGTTACTGGAAAAAATAAAAAAATATTTTCCATAATCATATATATAACATGTAGACATAGTTGACAAATTGAAATTCTCCACTTTGAAAATTCTAAAAATCCATGTATTTTTTTAAATCAATAAGATCCAAATACCCGGGAAACGAAAGGTAACTGGTATAGAAACTTAGAATGGGTATTTGTGAATAAAATTACATAATTTATTAGGGGGTCGCAACACAAATTGAAGTGGAATTTGTATTTTTCTCCTTCCTTGTTTGTTCCCCTACTGACGGACAGCTCTCACCATTAATAGTGTATTCAAGTGGTGGATGGGGCGGGGGGAAAATGGGAATTTGAGTCTTCCACGCCAAACTCCTATATAAGCTTTTTAAAGTAAATAGTTTGAAGTAGAATTAAAATATTTAGCACTGAATACGTGATGAACATAGACTACATTTTAAGACCAGGCTTACGACTTCATATTCAAAAGCCATTTACACACCCAATAACCGATTACCAATAAAAATGTCACGCTGTACCACACAGAGTCTCTTTCCCTCTCTTAGCTTAAAAAACGGACATTTAATAAAAATTCGAAAGATTTTTTAAATGAAATAATATATAGTGTTGCAGACACATTCTGATTTTTTTAAGAAGTATAAATCAGATAATATACACTGTTACAGAAACATTTGTACACCAACAAATATTCTGGATTAAAACTGAAAATAGAAGTTCTAATCTCGGCCGGATGCATCAAGGGGTCATTTTACACATGTGATCTATATCTATGGTTTTCGTCTCCCGTCTGTTCAGTAATGCGTGTGGACTTCCATTGAGCTAACCTCCTAAATCCTCCCCTCCTTAGATAGAGGTTTATTCAACAATTGAACAGCGTAGTATATGGATTATGGATGAGAAGAGAATGCCTTTATTTCAAATAGAATATACCCCCACTCGCTGAGGTCGGGGAAGAAAAGACCAGTGAAAATTGCACGTGAAAAGCACCCATTCATCGGAAACCAAGTACATTCCGTGTAAAGCGTCTTGGACAACTTGACCGGTGAAAAGCGCTTTTTTTCCCCTTGTACCACATCTTACTACCCGTCGGGGCTATCCGCATATTTACACTAATAAGGTAAACATGAGTAAGTGTATTTAAACTTGTATGTGAGTTGAGCGATAAACCATTTTAAGAAAGAAAAAAAAAACTCCATACACCCTGATGAGATTCGTACCTCTACCTTCCTCGTCACCGGCAAACATGACCAAATGAAACTGATTACTTTGTCCACGTGTCCACCGGTGCGATGTGTGAGGGTCAAGTGTAAGTTTATGCCTATTATCCCCTAACCTCACAGTAGAGGTAATGGATGGAGGGTGAGTTAACCTGGATGAACGCTACTGGAAGGTGAAAGAGAGAGAGGAAGGAGGCACGTGATGTCACAAGTAGAGACACATGGGGACCGCTAATAAGCGCGATGATCTATCACTGCGGCCTAATTACAGCGTCCGGGGGCCCCTGGCGTGTCGTTACCCTGAATCTTTAATCGGCAAGAGAGGAGAGGGTACGGACTCCCTCGAGGACATGGGGGCAGAGCCCCTTCCCGCCAACTCAGATACTTCCAGATTACCTTGGTCTGCAGACTACTCATGCAGCGCAGATAATCACTATGGTTTATTATAGAAAAAAAATATCAGTTTAGAGCAGTCGTTCTCAATTTTTTTGGTTCTCAATTTGGTGCCACGAAAATACGAGAAAATTAATATTTAGGTCCTCAATCACTGCGCGAACACACAAATATAAGTTGTTGTTTTTTACATCAACTTCTTAGTTACTTCTTCTGTGGCCACGCGGACTGAATGGCGGGTTCATCTAGCATGAGATTTGTTGGAGATAGGTAGGTTGAGGTTATAATCCTGGTCGACTATAGTGGGAGTGTTTTTTCCCCTAGATGACTGACCACTCTTTCTTCACACAATTGTGGGTATATTTCCTTTAAAATCTGCATTACTCATTCCTGTCACATTAGTGTAAACATATGTAGTCTAAGATAAATAGGATAAAGAAGAGTAGGTCTGTTAGAGGGCATTAATACACATTAGCGTTGATAGAGAGGGGGATAAATCACATGTAGGGGAAAAAACCCAGGATTGCCACTAAATTTTTGATACAAAATAATTCCCTGTCTTCCCAGAAGGAGTTCACATTTTTTCCCATTACTTTAAAGAGTAGTATAGAGGAATGAAATTTCATGTATATAAAGCTGAAAGTAGATCTGCTCGGAAAAGAAAACACAATTTCAGATGAACTGGAAAAACTTGAATTTGGAAGGAAGGTAGGGGATTGTTCCATATCAAAAAAATCTATAAACGGGAAATAACAATATGGGGCTCCAGGAATTGGAGGGGAGACTATAAATAGAAATTATACTTTTTAGATGGGGGAGACAATTAAAATGTAGTTGGGAGGTAAAGGGACAATTCCAAATAATAATAAAAGTCTGAAGATCTTAGATTTTTATACGGGAAACCAGGAAATTACAGATGAGGTTAGAGAAAAATAACTCCTAAATGTCGTAAAAAAAACTAAATTTAGCAGGCAGGTAGGACAACTCCAGATGAACCAATTAATTCTTAAAATTTGAAATTTGACCTCTAAGAGAGAAAAAGGGGTGAAAGTGTTCAAGCGTACATAGAGCTTTTAAATAAAGGTTGTTTTTTTTTAGATTTAAATAAGACCTGGTGATTGATGATGGATTTTCAAATTTCTTTCCCTAAGAGGATGAAGAGGGCCAGAAAAGTGCGGGACTCATTGACTCACTCATCATCGTATTTACCCAACCTATGGGCCTGAAATTTTGGAATTTTGCTTGGCAAGAAGGTAGCGGTATCTCCCTATATAATCAGAAAATTTTAAAATTGGGAAATTTTAATATGGAGCGCTAGGAAATGATTAGGGGGTTATAATAAGAAGGAAAAACTTTTTACGTGAGGCATAAAATTAAAATTTTGTAGAAATGTAGAGATACAACTTCAGATAACCAAATAAATATAAGAATTTTAAATCTGTAAGAGTGAATTGGAGAAAAGGGGGTAGAGGGATTCAAAATTGCAAAAATTAATTCCGAGCAACTACTTTCCAGTGTGATAGAAAAGTGAAATTCGGCAGGCATGTAAAAATAATACTCCAAATTAGTATTAAGGCCTGAAAATGCCCAATTTTTTACTGGGAAGTTGGAAAATAGGAAGTAGGGAGGGAGAAGAGAAAAAAAAATTTAAGTGTAGTATAAAATTTAAATTTTGAAGGCAGTAAGGACAACTTCAGGTAAACATATTTGTCATAAAATTCGATTTTTTTTAAAGTAGGAGTTGTTTATCAGGGGAGGTGGGCTACAAATTCCAAAACTAAACTAATAGAAACAACTATTATATTTCCAAAATAAATATAAAATCTAATTATCAAATCTTCTTTTCGGCATGGAAGAATATTGAAATTTGCCATGTTTGTAAAACGACCACCCCACAATAACCATAAAAGCTAGAAAGTTTGGAATTTAAAAATATGGGGTGGGAAATGGCTAATGGAAAAAACAAAGTTCTCAATATGGTAAATAATTAAAGTTTTTTTTATGGGTGGACAAGAAAAATCTAAAAATAAACGAATACCAAAAACTAAATACTATCTTAAAGGGAATCCATTAGCATTGCGATAACAAAGTTAATAGGCTGCGTTTGTTTGTGCACCCATTTTATTAATTTATTAAACACTATGTATGATTGGTTTGTGATTGCCATAGTTAGCTCAGGATTGTACAAAGATAAACTATCAAAAGGTGGATGGCCGATTGTTGAACGTTCCCATTTGATATGGTTTTGGGGCTGCTTAACGTGTAGAGAACAGGTCACACTGATAGTTTTTAATAAAATTGAAGTTTTTGTGTTTTATATCAGGATGATTTGATCACATAAAAATAATATTGTTTGCCTCTAATTTAAAAATGATGGGGACATGTATGCAGCCTCTACGCGAGGGGGATGGGGAAGATAAGAAATGTATTTGGATCATCGAGCTTGGTTCTTCGTTTCACATCTTCTTCTATACAAAGGTTAATGCCCCCTAATTCACATAATATATTACAGTTTATTTTAATTTATTTTTGTTGAGATTATTTGTGTTCGTCCCGGTGCGTGGCAACGCTGTCCAAGTGCAACCAGCCAAAATGTGAATCTTGGCCTTCCCCGTCAGTGGTAATTCAGTTTATTGCTATTTTGACACCTTATTTAAAAAAACACACAACATATTACCAAATTTTCTCAACCGTCATAAACTTCACCACCTGTTTCCAAACTTACTTCTCCAATTAAATCACCTGATCTTTATAGGTGTGAAGTCAATCTGATCCAAAATCTAGTTTCTTAATATATTTAAAACTTTTCCTTTTATAGGTCAAATCACTTAGGGCAACAGTCATTGTTCCTTCATTTAAACACACTCGTCGTTTCGAGTAACTTGCGGTTTCTAAATAATATTTCATTTTAGAAAACAATATATTTAGCACCTACCCGTGACATCGATAAAATTGCGGACTAAATGTAAAGCTAGTTTAATCTAGCTTTCCGGTTACAGGTAGGTAAGGATTCGAATCCCGGCCGGATATAACTTTTTTCCTTAAGTGTTATTTCCCCTCTCCCTTCAGACAATTTCAAACATATTTCCTCTAAAGTATATCTTCCTCATCCCTGGCCCCATGTGGCTATCCCGAACTGGTAATAAGACGCGGTACAAAAAGATAAATAATAATATTAATTAATATTATTATTAGCATCGCGTTTTTCTACCCGTTCGGGTTATACTCACGCCAATGTGTAATAGTAGAGTTATTGTGAGATGAAATGGAGGACCTACAGTTTAAGATGGGATCCGAACCACGGTGGAGGCCTGGCATTCCCCACATTCACAAATTGTGATTAATACACGTCTTGTCAGAGGTGAAGGAGGGGTTTGGAAATCATATAAATCTGTGCAATCAATAAAGGGACCATTGTACGATTTGTTGACTATAATTTACTATCAACTTAGTTCGGAGTTGATTATAAAGCTGATAGAGAGTTGAACATCGGCTTGTTTTACAACCAACATTAAAACCTTACGAGCATCGACCAGATTTAATAGCCCTTGTGACAAGACTATTTTAGCACGCGACGGTCATAGATCAATTCCACCCAAGACCCAATAATCGTAAGAAAAAATAAGATGATAAGAAATTAAACTATAAAAATAAATATAAGATTTATGTAATCGGGTTAAGTTTAAAATAGTCATAGATAAAATAATCATAATTAGTTAGACTAAGTAAGTAAACAAAATTATTGGATTAATAAACCATCTAAAAGAAGACAGTTAATTTTGGTCTAGTTAGGTTTAAGGTAGGAGTGTAGAGGAATCGAGAAAAGGTGTTTTTGCCATTTTTATAGCGAAACTTTTTTTGACCAAAATATCTAAAATATTGATCCAGTATAAACATAGAATCTAGTTTTCTTCACCTGGTGAACTCAACATTTCTTTAATACATGTCAAGGGTGTTTTATAATATAACGACAACTTTTTCTCTTCATTTAAAAAGTTTGACATCTAATGCCAATATGATCATAAGAGATATTTAACGACTGTTGATAGCACCATGTAAAGAAAATTAAACTCTTATGTTTCTACTGGATCAATAGTTTATCTATTTTGTCAAAAAAAAAAATGTTTTGCCGCAAAAAATTAAAACACAAATACCTTTTCTCGCGTCCTCTACACTCCAACCTTAGCTACCAGCATTGTTG
>CABFOV010001010.1:109828-140657 GCA_902141375.1 Timema poppense
CCCCCGCCACCAGGATTCCACCACCACTGGTTGATTCATCAGCTAAAGATGAATTATAATAAACATTTTTTCAAAAATAAATTTGTAATTTAAACTGAAGCCGATTCAAATTTGCAAAATATTATATTTTTTTCAACTTTAACTATTTAAAAAAAAAATTGAACTTTAATTCTGAAATATTTCATTTAATTTAATTCGATTTGACTTGCTTCGAATCGAAAAGGTGGAATTCGCACACCGCTACCAGACGGTCTTCCAACTCCGGTCTTGTAGTCAACAGTGACCATGTTCAGTGCGATTAAAATGATTTGGATCACTAAGTCATCAATGCGGGTCACAAATAGTGTTGATAATAAGCTAGTACGCGTGCTGTAACGGTTTAAAACAATTAATTGATAGCTACCCCCAGTACATATATACCCAATAATTAAATATTTTAGAGGCACCTAGAAACGAAACGAAATTAGCTGGTACTCCGATATATTATTATTAGTAATTATTTCTAGCTCTGTGTTCTTAAATGCCTGATAATATTTGATAGCTCCACGTATTACTACCTGTTTAAGTTATACGAGTACATGATAATTACTCTAATGGGGTATGGATGAGGAAGGAAGTATTTTAGATGAAATCTACCCGCATTTACGTCGAAGGAGAGTGGGAAATAATTTTGGAGGAACCACCCTCAGTGGACCAACTGGAATCTGAACCCCGATTTCACCATCTTCAGCAGGTCGGTATAGTATAAGAGTGACGCCTTAGACCATTCAGTCACTAAATCGGGTGCCTGATAATATTTTCCAACACGAAACTCGATTGTGTAGTCCATTTGTCCAATTTTAAACAATAACATTTTAGTGACACTTTTATTAGGCTTCACTGTAAATGTTAAAATTATCAATGTTGTTCCCATTTTTAAATTCATAATTTTACCCATCTGACCGATTTGAATATCAGAGACTACTATTTTCTCTTTGTGTTAAATGCATACACAAATATCTTGGTGGCTCTTTTAAAAGTTTGACCATTTATTTGGTAATAATTTAGATCCTAGTTTTCTATCCTAAATTGAAGGAAAATAGTTTGTTTTCTCATTATATGGGCAGTGAGAGAAATAATGGCGTATGTTCTATCTTGTGTCATGAATATGAAAACGTATGCAAGAATCCTGAGCTAAATTATAACGTGGAACTCAACGGATACACAATGACAAGACAACGAATTAAAATGTTGTGTGAACATTTTCATACATCACACAAATGTGGGCAAGCTGAATGTGTGTGATGAACAGGACGCATACCTCAAACCACCACTATGAAACCAACCGCTGCCTGGACTCACAAATAAAATAAAATACGTGGCACACATCACTCTAACATTTTACATTATGTAAAATAAAATATAAAAACCCAACATTTTATGGCACATTACATGTGGTTTTTTTTTGACGTGAAAACGAAGTGAATTATGAGGCTATCACCACTTCCTGAATTTCAATGAGATGGATAGAAAAAAACCCCATTCCCCAACCCACTCACATACACACACCATATATGTAACTGCTGCAATGACACAAAAACGCTAGACGCTTCGTTAACTTGCCAACAAAACTTGTTAATTAAAAATCAATAGCCAGCATAAATAAACCTGAAATGAAATTGGTCCCCAACACGAAATGGCACGTGACAGTGAACATTAAATTTAGTATTTCACTCGTTATTACCCTGCATAGTAGTCACTTTTTTTTTTAGCAGTGTAATAAAAGAATGGGGAAAATATCTTCCAGCCTATAAAATACATTATTCGTACAAACCATTTTAAGGTAACACAATCGTAGACGTGTATATTAAATGCACGAAAAATAAAAAAAAACTGGTCTAAAATTTGTCGCCTACATAAAGCGCATATTCTAACAAATATAAATTGAGGGGAAAAGTTAAAAGCGTGAAAATATTTTTAAAACTAAATAATTAATTTGCGTATATCCTGCATCTATATTATACTTTTTAAAATTATTTTTACGAAAAACTAGGCCTATAGTAAATTTTTCTTAATAGGAAAACATACAAAATAAAATAAGGCATAGGCCTACAAAATTCCCAACATAGAATATAAAATAAATATAAATGCTTTGTGAATTTGAATCAAACAGATGAAACCTACATCACCTAACACAAGCTATGCTTTACCAAATTTATTAAAATAAGTTAATTAAGGTTTAAATTTTACTTTGTATATTTGTTATCTAATGATACATAATACATCCTGATAAATAAATAAATAAAATAAGAAATACCGTTTTTTAGTGAAACAACTTCCTTATTCATAACTGTCTTGAAATAAAATGAGAAAACTTGTTAATATTATTCTAGAATTGTCGATAGTGTATTCTCCCATTCCAGCCAGTGTATTAAGAAGTTTTTCCTCAAATTATTTACAGATTTCCTTCCATGCAAATGTTGATACATTTCCTTTAAATCTTACCTTCATAATCCCTATACCATTAGTGTAAATATGCTGATATTTCGGACGGTTAGTGAAACACTTATAAAGGAAACACAAATAAATCCTCCCGTTAAATAGTTATCCACAAAAAAAATTTTTTGATCCAACCTACTAGTAGTCTTGCTCAACGTCTAAATCTTAGATACGTTCACTATTTAACTTCTTTTTAGCACCGCGTCTTACTACCCGTTTGGGTTATACGCCTCTATAAGCCATACTAATTACACTAATGTACTGGAGATTCGAAAGGTTGAATTTAGAGGAAGTGTACCCGCATATGAGTAGAGTAGAGTGAAAAACGATTTAGGAAAAAACCTGCCTCAGTGCACCCAATCGGGATCAAACCCCGATTGCCTCGTCTTCGGCAGTCCAGTCTATTGCTAGAGTAGCACCTCAGACCATGCAGCACCTGAAGCGAGAAACTATCACTAAACAACTTTCTAGTTTTATCCGCTTTGGTAGTATTCGTTATAAAACACTAGGCCTGTTTTAATTTCGAATTACTGAGTAAAGTTTAAAGTTCTTCAGTCGGAAGATATTAAAATTGTTAGGGTCTGGTCAATCAAAAATGTACGTTTGCGCACAGCTCTAGCTTGTCTTCTGACTGTAGTACTGAAAAGTGAAGCTATACTTCATTCACGGTAGGAATTACTCTCTGAAAGGTCTTTTTTACTACCAATATCCTACCATATAATAGATTTCTGGTAGGGAAAAAGGCCTCTCAGAAAACAATTACTAAGCTGAACAGACTTTACCTACCGGGTATGAGTTCCCCCTCTCTGCAGCCTGGTCAATCACTGGACTTGACCTCGCCTGTCACACCACCTGGAAGTAAGAAACATCGTACTTATAGCCCAATCAGTATAACATGATTGCCATGAGAAGCTTATCCAACAGTTTATATTTAAAAAAATACTAAGTAAACTTTTATGTATTCAAGGACCAAGCCATGTGGTCTGCAGCTGTCTCTTTTAACATATGCACACCAATGATGTTGGTTTTTCTACACCCTTTTTTATTTCTTCTACAAAGTTACTTTTATGGCGTTTCGACTATAATCACATAAAGGAATCTCCCGTGACTGAAAACATCGAGGTGGAGGCGTAAAGTTACAGGTGATGACTGAATAAGTTTTGAGATACTTTTATTCTATAACCGCATCTTACCATACCCTGATTTTGGTTGGAAGAATATTAGGGAAATTCAAACAATTATTTGTGGCAAACAGAGATAATATTTTACCATATTATTTGTTATTCTATAGTTATTGATATTATGTATTAAAAGTGACAGATTTAGATAACATGACTTGATGAATGGATAAATTTAAAATGTTTTAGTAACTTTAGTAACTAACTTCTACTGTTCTTCCTAGAAAATCATACTATACATGTTCATGTCACATGCAGATATGATAACTACCGTAATGAGATAGGAATGAGAAATTAAGCATTTTAGAGGTAATCAACTCGTATTTGCATGGCAAGTAAGTGGGAAACCTTTTAGGGAAAACAACCCTTAGTAAAACCGACCGGGATTCAAACCCAGATCTCCCCATCATCAGAAAGCCAGTCCAACACGTGAGTGACGCCTTAGACCATTCGGCCACTGAAGCGGGTGAGAGACTTTGTTAAAATCACGTTTGGTTTCGGCCATACTCGCGACCTAGTTGTCGCCACAAAATCGCCGCGACCAGGTCGCCAAAGCGTCAAGCAATGTTATTTATATAGAAGAACCAAAGTCGCTCCTGTTTGCGACCAGGTCGCGCTCTCTTCAGGTATCTGTCACCTATAATGGCCACCTGCGTTTAAAACAAGGGTCTGCGAGCTTGCGATGGGTCGATTACCCTTCCATCAGACTAAGCCATGAGAATACCTTTTAAGTAGGGTTATTTTGCATCTTATC
Organism: Timema poppense; assembly: GCA_902141375.1. Lineage (NCBI taxonomy): Eukaryota > Metazoa > Arthropoda > Insecta > Phasmatodea > Timematidae > Timema > Timema poppense. The sequence goes on from CABFOV010001010.1 coordinate 114,239, forward strand.
TTTTTTTTAAGTTCATACATTTTAACATAAGGGTTGTATAAAATATTGAATAAAAGAATAGGAATAGGAAAGGTAATTTATAAAAAAAATGTACCCGCATAATAATGGTGAGAGAAGGGTAACATATCACGAGGGAAATAAATGTTTCATAGGGTACACGGGTGATATACAAGCGCCAACCTTCCCCGTTACCGGAAAATCAAACTAGACAAGACTGACGCCATTGTTCACGAGCAAAACGGTGCTGGTATGAACAAATTTAGTTTACGTAGTAGCTATAATTCCTAAACATACCCATTTGATAGGCTTATCTCCAAACTAGAGCTGTTTGGTTATCATAATGAGTTGCTAGGTGTCGGTATTGTTGCTGTGGTCACAGTACATATAGGCTAGGTGTGTTTATAAGCCCTCATATGCAGCGGCATTACTAAGCCTTTTAAGGGGATGTAGAAATGATCCCCACACTAATTTCAAATTAAGCCTCTCCAAAGAAGATTTAGGGCTTTATAAATAGTCTAGATTCGGAGGTGAGCCCATTCCTCATGCGAACTCAACTGTTTGTTATTTGTATGCCGAAAGATTGGTTGATTCCCAAGACTAGATTATAAACACTAGGTTTATAATTAATTATACTACTATGTTTAAAATAGTTTTAATTTTGACACTTTGAAAATCCAGAAAACCCTTATTGGACTTTGTACAAACGCAATCTCGTATCGACATTATGATCGTTTGATATTCCAAGTTGGGAGTTTATGGGACGCGAATAAAGGCCAGTGTTTTTGCAGTTTTTATATCAACACTTTTTTTTGGCCAAATTAATTAAAGTATGGCTTTAGTAGACAGACACAGAGTTTAAGTTTGTTCACTCATACCAACAGTTGTTGAATAATAACCCACCTCGGTGGCATAGTTAGCTAACGCGCTAGTCATGTTGAGCTAGACTGCCAAGGACGTGAAGATCGAGGTTCGAACCTCGGTCGGGTGAACTTGAGGTGCTGTTTTCCAAAATGGTTTTCCACTCTCCCTCCACGAAAATGCGGGGTTACTACCTCTAAATTCATCCTTCCCAATTTCTAATCCATTAGCGTAATTAGTACTTAAGCGTATAACCCGAACGAGTAGTAAGACGCAGTGCTAAAAAAAAATATTGTTGAATATCTGTCATGGGCATAGCGGCATTAAATGAGAAACTTTTCAAATAAAGAGAAAAGGCTGTCATTAAATTCCAGGACACCCTTGACCGATATTAAACAACACTGTTGATGTTATCATATGAATAAAATTAAACTTGTATGTTTTTACTGAAGAAATATTTGATTTATTTTTACCAAAAAAATGTTTTTATATAAAAAAAATTCAAAAATACTGATCTTTTCTCGTTTTCCCTACATTCCCACCCTAATCTTACGCCCAACAATCAGAAGACTTTGAACTAATGAATGACCCCGCTTTCTGGGCCCCGCTTTTTGGTGCCATATTTACAAAATTATGCACGGACATAATTTCCTATATTAAATCCATAAAAGAAAAGAGAGAAATATTTTTAAAATGGACAACTACAGTTACAACGAATGTGTGTTATTATAAAAATATATTTTTGAAATAAATATTGATGATTGTAATTTCGGCCTCTTAAGGGAGTCCCCATCTAACTCCTCGTAATCTTGGCCTGGCAAAAACTTAGTATTTTAACCCAACGTTGTAAATTCGTTCAGGTATATTTCAGGTGTCAGAATTTCAAGCAGGTAGATTGGGCACATCATAGTAGGTAGTATCAAATAGCAGAATATTAATTGGAAGCTAGTAGCGTACCCACGAGGGGGCTTGAGGTGCCTCAAGCTCCCCCTGCTGTAGTTTGGGAGTGCCCCGAGATATACGCAGATCCGAATAGAAAATAAAATGGGGAAGGGCGTATGACCAATCAAGTGCCACATATCCCTGTCTTGATCCTCCCTATTAGCCTTAATTGATATTATTGTAGTCTAGGAAGTGGCCTAGGTCCTGAAGATGGCGGTAGGTTCCAAACCTCCCAGTTTCACACGTGGCTCCATCGAGGAGTTGCACAGAGGCTAGATATTTACCTATCATAAATAATCGGTGATTCTGGTGACGGTTAAGTCAACTTTAATTTAGGTCTATTTAGTTATTATTTTGTTAGATTATCACGTTTATTATACCAATAAAAACCATTTTAAAGAGCTTCTAGATGTATATAATGGTAAAAATACAAAAATCCCCCCTGATTGGGGTGGAACTCCCTCCAAAACCCCATTGTCCCCCACCCCCTACTTCACAATCCTTCGTACGCTACTGTTGGAAACTAATAAAATAAATCTCCAGCACACCTAAGTTTAATATAAGCCCTGCAGGTGAACGTTAGTTACTCCGTACAGTATGTCTGTGGTAAAATTAAGTATTAGTGGGAAGGAGAGCAGGGTTAGGTTAGGCTATGTTTAGCTAGTATTGCTCAAGCCAACTTTGAGATGAAAATAATGGCGCAAAGTAGAAAGCTTATGTGGAATATATTACCTTATTACCTGGACTTGTACGATAATTAACATATATGAAATATTACTTAGTAGTTTTAATGTATTGACTATACTGTAGCTCAATTGTAAATTTAAAAAAAACTTACAGTACCTAATATTATAGTGTTTGAAAGATAAAAAAAACATGATATGAGATATTTTATTTTAATAATTTTACTGAAGGAAAGCAAACAGGTTGCGTATTACAGCCCAAATTGTTACTTGGGGAATGATTTATTATCCAGCCCAATTACTAGTTACCTACTAATCAGCTGGGTTTACATTTTTCTCGTCAGGCTGAGTTTACAAAATTTAGTTCGATCATAATTTGACATTGGAGATTAAAATTTCATAATAGGCTGAGCTTATATCTGCCCATAAATATAATCTAATTATTAAAAAAAAATCCTCTCCCCCCTCCCCCCACCGGCAAACCAGAGCTTTAGCCCCACCCCAATAAGGCCCTCTAGAGTGAATTGATTTCGAGGACAAGTGAATGCTTACACCAAGCACTAAGCACTTTATAAAATTGATCCATTGTGATAGGAGAGGAAGGGTTGGTCGGGGGTGGAGGGAGGGCACTACCTCATCAAACAAGAGACCCAATCGTTTCTATTGACGACATAATCACGGGTGGATTACAGAATTCTGATCCGTTGTCCGGTCCGGGAGAGCTACAAATAAATGGAACTGACAAAAGAAACGATCATGTGACCCTCATTTATTAGAAAACCTTTGCAATAAACAAAAACGCAGTTGAATGAGGATAAAAAGGGGGTAAATCAAATGAATTAAAAGTTTAATCCCAATATTGGAGAACATAAATCCGGTTATTAATGTTAGCGGAAGAAGGTGGTTAAAAATATGATGGTAGTGGCTTAGATTGTTTTATTAATTATTTTCCGATCGTTTGTACTGAGGGTGGTTTTCATAAAGAGTTTCCCAGTCTCTCTCCACAAAAATGCGCTACACTTCCACTAAATTAAGACTGCCTAAATCATTAGCGTAATTAGTACATAGGCATATGACCTTTACGAGTAGTAAGATGGGGAGCTAAACAAATTAATTATAATAGTGAGGGGATTGCCAGGTCTCCACCGTGGTTCGGATTCCACATTAAACTGTAGGTCCTCAATTTCATCTCACAATCACCATACCATTACACATTAGCGTAAGTGCGTATAAGCCGAACGGGTAGTAAGACGCGGTGCTAATAATAATAATAATAATAAATTAGACTTGTTAAATCAAAAATAATATTTATAAGATCACAATCAAAACTCCATATTGATTAAGTAATTTAATAAACATCTGTAGCTGATAACGGGAATGCCAGGCTTCCACCGTGGTTCGGATTCCACGTTAAACTGTAGGTCCTTCATTTCATCTCACAATCACCCTACCATTAGACATTAGCGTAAGTGCATATAACCCGAACGGGTAGTAAGACGCGTTGCTAATAATAATAATAATAATAATAATATAGCTGATAACCATTATAAACCTCCAATCAAGACCATTACAAAATACAAGCTATAATATTTTGTAGTATCAATTTAAAGTCATAGAAAAGTTTTAAATAAGGTCGCATCCAAATCTCAGAATAAAAAGTATCTGAAATTTCACCGATCCAAAATCTAAATTCCTATGATTAAAACGCATTGTAAAATTGATAAGGATTTTAAAATAAATCAAAATACTTTTATTTTCTATAATATTTTTTTGAGACAAACTCAAAAATACATAAATAGAGACTTAATTAAAAAGTGTGGTTGAATTAAAGGCAATTATGATATTTTTCTGCCCTATGTAGCCGAGTATACTATTTACTAGAAAAATTTATATATATTTAGTACCGCGTCTTACTACCCGTTCGGGTTGTACGCTTTAGGTACTAATTACGCTTTTGGATTAGGAATTGGGAAGGTTAAATTAGAGGAAGTGAACCCGCATTTGCGTGGAGTGAGAGTGGAAAACAATTTAGGAAAAACCCCTCCCAGTTCACCCGACCGAGATTCGAACTTCGATTTCCCCGACCTCAGCAGTCGAACTCAACACGACAAGCGCGTTAGCCAACTACGCCATAGAGGCGGGTAACAATTTAGAGAATGACATAATACTGCCCCTGTACAGCCCTTACATAGACCACCACAAGTATATCATTGATACACCGTGACAAACTGTATTTAACAATTCCTTGAGGTATTAAACCTAATACTGTCACAATTGTGTTTTTTTACCGGCAACTGTGTAGATTTCTGTAGGAGCCCTAAGGAATAATATATTATTTTGGTTAGATCTTCCTTACGTATGGGAGAAATTTAAACCCAAATATGGTAATTAAATGTTTAAATACCTTTATTTAAACTAATTATTATGATTGTTAGATTATGTGTTTGTCACTAGTGTCCTTGACTCAGAGGTTAGCACACCCGAAAAAAGTAACGGTGAAATTGGGGCTTCCTTGTTCACAGTGATGAATATAAGGTCTGGAGACAGGTTGTTGTGTATTGTCCAGCGTAAAGTATGGCTTGTAATCAGCTGTTGATTTACAAAGTGCACATGAAATTTAAAATTCTTTACAGCCATTGTATGTGTATGTAGGCCTGATTATTGAGGTGGCCTATTTAGGGATTTTCCAAATATATAAATAGATACTTAGGGTATTTAGCAGGGAGTCTAACAGAAATATTTATCAGTTCTAGTTCTTGTTCCGGTTCTCCGGTCAAACATTTCAAAGTCCCAGTATTATTTTCAGTTAAATAATAATAAAAGTTCCTGTTCTTTACGGTTCTTAATTGGGATCCGGTTCTTTAAATACATCATAACTTGACAAAAAAAAAAAGCTTGAGAAAAGTAAAAATCGAGTGTTTCAAAATAAAGTTAAGCTAAAGAAAGGAGGGCATGAAATGAAATTTATATATTATATATAAAAAAAAAGAATTATACAAATTTATAACCTCTATGAACCGAAACATATATATCAATTCCAATTCCGATTCTGGCTTGTAAAATTTTTATATTTAGTGTTTCTGTTCCAGTTCTGGTTCCTTAAAAAAAACTGTTAGTTTCTGTTATCGGTTTTGATTCTAGTTAAACTCCCTGGTATTTAACGAACACATCAGAAATGGATTGATAATATCAACACAGGACTTTAAAAAAACTAGCTTAGTATTAAAAAACACAATGCCCAGTCCCCTGATCATTAAATGATCACTACTAAAGAGGAAGCCCCAATTTCAACAATGATAAATTTGTAGGCCATTGCCAGGATTTTAATCCAAGATTATTAGCTTAAGATCCATACGGGCTACCCTAACTAATGTCGGTGTCGGAATGACAAAGTTTTGCTACCCTGTGGTAGCCCGTATGACGTACATCGACGATGCGCGCTCACGAGATAATTGAACGTCGTATTGACTGTCGCCGAAACGCATGGTTGAACTGTAGTTCCTAACAATATTGAAATGTGTCGACAGAGGGCAGCACTATCCATCCATCATTGTCGACCCAGAGGGGATTTCATCCTTCGCGTGGCTCCAATGATGGAAATGTAAACACCAGTTAATGAGTTTTCAATTTTTTATTTTTTTTTAGTGTATTAAATGTGATAGAACTTTGGAGTTAGGTTGAAAAATAAATGAAAGAATGTATTTAAATGTAATTAAAGATTTTTTTTTTAGTTTGTGCTTATCCATCCTCCACGTATTGCTTACAACCCCTCACGACTATCTGGATGTTTACACTCATGGGATAGGGTCAAGGAAGGTAGAATTCATAGGAGAAGAGAGTGTGAGACCACATCAGTTTCGAATTTCGAACTCATCATTTGTAAACTAGAAGAAACTATACTGAAGCCTTTTACAGTGTGTTCACCGGCGTGCGTGTATGCAATATATATGATAATTTGATACAATATAATACGTCGTTAATTACTCTTCCTTAGAAGTATAATGGAGGGTATCTAAGAAAATTAAAATCACCTTCCAGTGCAACCGAACAAGAATCGAACACAATCTTGAATGTCAGCGGTAATAGAATTAAATGCAAGTTCAATGCCTTAGACCACATTGTCACCAATGTAGGTAGGATTAAATTAATTACTAAATAATGAACGATACATATAAATTATCGTTATAATTTGTGTAGTGAGAAACTTAATTTTTTTTCCATATTTAAAAAAAATGACACCTGAATACGGTAATCCAACCTGAGACTATTTACTTGGCAGGAAAATGCTAAACCACTGAGCTGTTGAGGATCTATCCCGTTCTAAGGGTCATTCTTCACTCATGTTTCATTGAATTTTACTTCTCATCCAGACTATACACATTTTAACTATGCTATTAAAGTAGGGTTAAGTAAGGCATAGTTTAGAGGACATGCACACATATTTGTGTGAAAAGAGAGAAAGAGTTAGAAAGCATTAAGGGAAAAACACCCTTTGTTCACCCAACCAGGATTAGAATAGGGACCTTTTCGTCAACCCATACTTGGTGCACGTGCCAACCGACCTAAGTTTTTTTTTCGTTACCGTGTCTTATTACCTGCTCAGCGTATAGGTATATGAGTTAGGGGTTAGGAAAGTTGAATTTAGAAGTATGTCCGCATTTGCGCGAAGGAAGAGTGGGAAACCATTTAGTAAAACCACCCTAAGTACACCCGACCGGGATTCAAGCCCCAATCTCCCTATCATCATCAGTCTAGTCTGACTTGAGAGTGACGACTTAAACCATGCGGCCACCGAAGAAGGTTGTGTCTTATTACCCACACGTAGAAGTGTGGGCCAAGCGATTGAGCTTACTGTGAGAAATGAAACCAGTTATCGTTAACAAAAGTTTTTCTTTTTTATTATTAAATCGGACGTTATTTCATAAATACATATAGTCGTAAGTTATAGGAGATATTTTCTATGAACCTAAAGGGAAGATTGTTTGCACCAAAAAGATGAAAAATAATGATCATCTCTTAAAAGTACATCCCTTTTCGGAACCTTCTGTGCTAGACTAACTCATCGGCCATTTCACTTCAAAACCCTTCCCAGGAAAGATGAAGCCTCTAGATGTCACATGGATGGGCGAAATTCAGTGTCGTCCAAACGGGACGAGAAAACTGGAAGACTGTTTGGAAAAGGGGCGGCGGGGAGGGGTGTAAAGCGTCGAGAAAAACCTATTAACGGCGTCCCACTTAACAAGATCGCGCGGCTGAGAGCCTCACTAAAATAACACCATCAAGTGAAATGATTCACGCTTCATCGTGGATCGCCCATGGGAAGTCATCATGTGCGCATCAATGAGCTAAAAGCTTTAGCTCGGAGACTGGAGCGAAGGATCGCGACTACGGGCAAAACGGAGTCAACAGCTGATGGAATCCGATTGGGAGGGTGGGGAGATTCTTTATTATATCAGTAAGCTCTGCTGCCGATGAACTGGAAACAAAATTATATCTACCCTAAGGGAGGTTAGAAAGATGATTACTTTTTAAGAAATGGACCAGTGTCCGCTTAGAAAGAGACTGGGTAAACACACTGTGGGAGAGAAACATACCAGTCTCAGGCATTTATCATTTAATTTTAATTTATTTTAGTTATTTAAAGTGAACTTTCTGAGCTGATAACTTACATCAGCACACGACCTATAAATTAACTTAAAACCTGAACAGATACAACATTAGCCCCCGGCCGTTAGTTCATCACTGTAAAAGGGTAAAACCACATTTCACCAGTGATACGTTTTTCGGACATGCAGGAATCAAACCAGGAACCCTTAGTTCAATATACAGACAAGCTACTGACTGAGCTAAGGTCACTCGGACATAGGTCTATATCGGGAAACAAAACCAAAGCCTTCAGAATAAGTGGATCACGCCTAACTCTACCAGTAGCTAGTGTAGTAAATAGTTAACTAATTAATACCCGCATCAATGAGCATGCGTGCCAAGGCGTCAATATCGTCCGGTCTGATTTAATAGGTGATGGGGAGGTCAGGGTTAATATCTCGAATGGGTGTACTGAGGGTGTTTTTTCCTAGATGATTACTCAAGCTCTTTTTTCCACACTACTCTAATTTCTATATTCCCCATACTTGTTCCAGGTATACCAGTAGGCCAACGTTTAAAAAAAAATTCACATGAAGGTTGAACACCACGGTTATAAACGAATGTAAACCAAAAAGAGTAAATAAAATGAAACGCGCCCATATTAACTTTGTAGAATTACGTGAAAATTCAACATGGCAAACCACCGCTAATGACATTGGTCAGGAAACGAACCCCGACTACCCTGTTGGAGCGGTGACAAAGTGATACAACTTTTTTTTACCGTGTTCATCTCACTACGTGTCCAGGGATTATATTTTAACTAACGGGGTCATGGTGAAAAAGTTAGAGGAAATGCACCCGTGTTTGCGTGGAGGTAAAGGTAGAAAGAGAACCGCGGGTGCTTGTAGTTAACACTATTTCAAACACATATAAGTGGCCAATTTTTCTTACTCTTTTAGATAACAAATTACTTTTAGAAATAATAAAAATTGCAAGATGGTTTTGATAGATTAAGTTGTAATGTCGATATTAGCCTATTATATGCTCTAAAAGGGTATTTCAATAGCAACCCGACTTTAAGCAATATCATCTATTTTTTATGAGTGCATGTGTGTGTGGAATACGCTCCCTCAAGGAAAAGTCGTCCTTGCACAAAGAAAGCTTGCCGTATTTTCATGATCAGCATGAGGGGGCGGGGGTAGGGTCTTGAAGGTTTAATTACTTCCCTTTGGAGGGGAGACGGCGGAAATTGATATCATCGATAAGGGAGGAGGTAATGGGAGGAACGGGAGGAAGAAAGCAACGTACAAAGAAGAGATCGAGGGTTAAAGAAAGCGACTAGTCAAGCACTCCCGAGTTTGGTTCTAGCGTAGTTCTTTCGGGATGATTCAGAAGGGTCGATGCCAACAAGATATAGAGGGGGTCACGATGTTGCAGGGGATCACTTAACAGTCTTAATGAAGTTTTATAAAACACAACGCACATAGTAATCTCACCAGTGGTCACATAATCTATGGCGTCCAGGTATAAATAGACTGGATTGCCGGGTGACGGGGAGGAAAAGGTTCGAATTTTGGTCGGGTGAACTGGAAGGTGGTTTTCAATACGTGGCTATACGCTATGATTCTCACCATTCCTTATATATGCGAGTGTGGGTGCATTTCCTCTGAATATGTCTTCAAATTCTTATCCCAAAGATTTTGTATGTATTAATCTTGGTTTTAAGGTCTGGCTCAAGTAGTCTAGGGTTAATTACAGAGTTTATCCCCTAAGGGTAGTTTTTTCCACCCCCGTGCTTATCCTGTCTCCATCTTAATATACTATATGAATTATACAGGCCGATGGATAGGGATATAGTCTGTTCCCAACAAAACAGGATGATATTCGGACCTCGACCTACTTATTCACGCCGAAGAGCACGCGAATACCGGTAGTGATTGGGTAAGTTAAGAAATATAGGAAGAACAGTTAAAACGAGTAAACAATTTAGGTACAATTTTATGTTAAGAAAGTTATTTTTTTGGTCACTATCACTTTTACAGTCTTTTCGAATTAAAGCTCACTCTGAAAAGGGACGAGTGAAGGTGTGTGGGGGGAGGAAGCGGGGGGATATGTGTCAGAGGCTGGGAAGCCCCAAGTGGTCAGTCAGTGGGCACATACCCTCCCTTGTGGTCAGGCAGTGGGCTACTTCTATGAATAATTTAGAAAAGTGAAGGTGAACTGTAGTGTTAAATATTACATGAGACCAGACTTATTGACCACTTACTTCAACCCACACGATTCCAAATAATAAATTATGAAGGACGAATAGCCAGCCATCTTAATTTGTAGAAGAGGGAAAAATGTTAAGAAAGCGGGTGGGTAAAAGAGTCTATTTCCAATGGACATATAAAACTTGTTTTATCAGTACGCATTTTAGAATCAGTGTGGAGCCTATTAGTGACTTAAAACTAACTAGTCTAAGGTTAAAGGATAATAGTAAATTAATATATATATATATATATATATATATATATATATAACAGAAGTTATATAGATAAAAAAATATATAAAAAGTTATATGGAGAAGAACAAACTTAGAATCCCAACCTCTTGGGTCAGAGTTGAGAAAAGCCACCAAACATGAACATAGCAGGTATGAAATACCATTTAATATATTTTAAACTGAGCGATTTTTAACCAATTCTGTTACATTTTTTCCACGTCCAAGCTATTTGCAATTTAATCAGGCTAGTAGGGTTGTGGCCGTAAAACAATTTTTTTTTAAACATACCCGGTCTGGACTAGATACCCGACTTCCAAGTCACTAAAGAGAAATAGACTAGCTTCTAAAATTTAGAAAACGTGCCTACCGATTCGGGTTATACATTTAGGAAGCTATTATATTTCTCTGGAGTAAAAATTTGAGATAATAGGTATCAAAAATTAAAGAAAATTAAGTAATTAAGTAAGTTAATATAAAATGATGAAGACTGGTCATTAAACAATAGTTCAAATGCAAGTAGGCCTGACTAGGCCAACGTGTGTTATAGTAGGATTCTGGTAGGAAGGAAAGAAGCGACCAGAAAGAGATTAACTAGATTGCAGTAGGGCTTTGTTCTTTCTATGTAGACTATCCATATAACTTCACATTACACTATTCATTTGTTCTTACTAGGGCTATAAAGTCGATATAAATGTAGACTCCAACTACGGCTTCAAAATAAAACCTTAATTTAGTATAGCAATATGTGGCAATTATATCATTTTAATTTTAAACTTATGTGCAGTGGCGGCTCGTAGATAAAATTAGTGAAGGTACTGCTCCAGAAAATGTTTAGCCTTTGTTTTAAAATTGTGTAAAAGGAAAAAAAAATGTATAAAAAGAAACATTATTCAAGAACTTGATAAAATCGTTACAAAAAAAAACATTTTGTACTTACTTTAACTTAAATTGTTACAGTTTAAGCTTGATATGTTCATTTAAAAATGAAAACGATTCTTCTTGTTTTAATTTGCGCAAAAATTTCAATAATTTTCTCCTTGATCTCTGGATGACAATTGAGTAAATTTTTATCCATTGAAAGTACTGCAAGCGCATTTAGTTTTTCTGTTAAATAAAAGAACCGAAAAAAATGAATCAAATAGAATAGCTGTAAGCAGAATAATAATCTAATTCTACACTCTTCTATACTTTATCACATTCAAGAACATGGTACACGGATTTTAAGCACAACACACACTGAGTAAAAAAAAACTTCCTTCCACCATCACGCCAGAGCTGGCTCTGCGAGAGCAACAGTGTTCTCTTTACCTGGCAATCCCACCTTCCTCCCCATTCCCTCCTATGTGCGCATGCGCACAATAGTCAAACACCACGTCACTGGCACTGTGGAACGCACAGTTCCATACAAAGATTTTTGTATCTTTTTCATAAACTGGGGGATGGCTGCTGAAGTACTGACATTAAACTTAAGGAATATATATTGTACTACAAAAATAAAGAAAGAATTAAAGATAAAAGGACTCATTATATTAAATGTTATCGATAATATCATGTGGAAATAGGAGGTGCTGCAGTTCCGCAGTGCCTATTCTTTGAGGCCAATATTTCTAATTTGTATTGGCAAATGTAGTCAAATATACATTCACAATGTTAAAGACGCTTCCCATGAAGTAATGTGTATTGGGGCAGTTTACTTCATTAAATTTGTAATTACTTATTAATATGTATATACTTTAGATATTTCTGAAAGATTCAGAGTCGGACAATATAAAAAGAGAGGAGTTGGAGTCAAACGTTGGCGTACCGACTCCACAGACCTGGTTCTTACAACATTCTCACTAAACCATGCTTGATCTGTCCTATAATATTATTTTAATTAACTTAAAGCTTTTATTTGTGATTATGGTACTAATGATTGCTATTAAACCATGTCTTCGAGTAATAATAAAAATAATATCGGTGTAAGCCCCGAACCGGTAGTAAGACGCGGTGCTAAAACAGTATCAATTTCCTTTATTATAGTGCTGGCCGACAGTCACAAGACCTATTAAAGGTCAGCATTGAAAAGTACACAAGTACCTGACACTTAATACATAAGAAATACATAGATACATAAGAAATAAAATAAAATAATAAAATCCAAATAATGATGCATACAGATAAAATTAATTACTAAGAAAAATAATAATTTGCATTAATAAATAGTAATATTAAAAGCGTATAACCCAAACGGGTAGTAAGACGCGTTGCTAAATAATAATAGTAGTAATATTAAAATGTATATGAATTGACATCGTTTGAAAAAATATAGTAAGCAGAATATTACAAGCTTAAATTTTGTATGTATAGCGAGTAAATTAACGATAAGCGTTCCTTAAATAGCTCTGGATTTGGCTTTTCTTTTGTGTCGAAATCAACAAAATCTAGAAATTGCACTATGGATTCAACGGCCTTGTAAGAGTTATCAAGAGACAAGAATAATAATTATTATTATCATTATTAAATATCACTAAAATATAATCTATAAATAAAATTGTATCATTGTGATTATTATTTTTATAGATGTTTTCGGATAATGTCGAATGGCCCTTGAATCAAAATACTGTATTCTATTTTTTTCCAATCAATATTAAAGCTATATTCTCTAAGGTCACTATTGATTATCCTATTCTTTTTTTTTTTAACCTTTTACAAATATAAAAATTCCGTTATTAAATAAATTATATAGATTAAATATGAATAGGAAATTTTAAAAATACTTGTGCATTTAAACGTATGCGTCTTATTTATAAGCCGACCACTTTAAGTTACTTCTATAAACGCGACTAGCAATTATTTAAAAAAATATATTTATATTAATTTCATTTCAAAATGTTATGTTATTAATATACTTGTTATGTAGTGTGTAATAATAAAGCGGGTGAATAGCACACAACAATAAGAGTTAAGAGTTCACATTAACCAATAAAGAAAAGAGCATAAAAAATCTCTTGTAAAAATGACAAAACAAAAAAAAGGAAAATAGGAAAACTTAAACAAGTTAACTGATTGAAAAGTTGTGTCCTGCTTGAACGAATCTTAAGACTTTTAATTGGAAGGTATGGTAATTTCCTTCTTTACGAACGTTTTTTTAAAATAGAAAAAACTTTTATTTTAAATTAGTCTTTATTTCTATCTTTCTCTGCTCTCATTATCTTTTATTTCCCCCATTCAAGTTATTTTAATACTTGTAGAAACTAATATATAAAAGTTGCAAACTAATAACGACGAGCAGATTAAAATACCAAAAAGAAATATTTCTATCTTAAATTAATTTAGCTTAATGAAGTATAACTTTGTATATTTAAAATAAATATATATAGCTTACTGTATGTTATGCTCGGCATCTTACTACCCATTCGCACTATCTGCATATTAACATCGTATTTACACAAAGTTTTAATTAAGGCTTAGATAATGTCCCCAATGTTAAGGTAAAACTATCATTTATAGTTTTAAGCCGAAACCTTAAGAGCGTTCATCATAGCAGGCCCAACTCGGCTCCTGACTCGCGCGAGGTATGGGAGGGAGTAAGAGGGAAAATAAGAGACTTGCGCGATGCCAGAAATGTGTGCAGCGCATTCGTATTTGAATGATTACTTGAAGTTTTCCGTGGTGACGATGGGGACCAAGCGACAGAGTTTCTTGTTAATAAATAGAGAAAAAGAGTATGTCCCTATTATGACATAATTAAGATTTTTGCGCACTACTTATCTGTAAAGTCATTCTAAAAAGGCAAAAAAAAAACGCCTTTTCAATGCAGTTTTTATCCTAATATCATTTAATATTTCTATAATGTTCAGTATTAGGAACTTATATTAATATTTATCTTCATTAATTTTTAATCAGAAATGATCCATGTGCAATAGTTTTCGTGTAAACTTACGATTTATAGCCGAATGAATCGCATAATTGATTGGCATGTGATACACGCTCTTAATGTCCTCTGTAAAATGTGTGGTGAAAATTATACTTTGTGAATAAAATAAACTATAAAAAATGCCTTTAATTATAATGAAAAAATCATTTATGAATAGTTTCTAGAGACACCATATATTTTGACGGGGGTCCCCCTCTCCCCCTTTTCTTACAAAGCTCCGCTAACACCCAAATAGTTTTAACAATAATTTTAAAATCGTACCACCCTCACCCCAAACCCTTCCTCAAATCTGTGTAGGGGAGTAAAATCGAGATAAAATGCACCCTCAATTGCGCAAATATATGATTTGATTTTATTTTAAATCAGTACTCTTGGATATTTAAAAACCCAAACTCTTCATCCCCTTAAAACCCGAAAGCAGAGACTACCTTTTGACCACGTCTTCCCCTCCAGTTGTAGGTGCTTTAGGTACAAATAAACGGGCAGTTCATCAATAAAAACAAATGTTCTCATATGCACAGCAACGCTGCAAGATAATTCCATTTGGACAAACCTTCACATATACAAATTAGATATCTATCTACACTCTACAGACAGTAAGTAATCCTAGATCGAAGCAAACAAATCACCATCGACAATCCAGAGCCAATTATCGACCCTTCACGGCGTTACAATAGTATAACCCTCCACCCACTTACACCTACATTTTTTTCCCCCTCTCATGGTTTTTGGGTGTGCAAAGGAGGTGAATTTATTACCCGATTGGTGTTTAGTGAAGAACGTATTAATTATGTGAGGACGTTCCGAGGGAGCGGGCAGGGGAGGGGGGTGTATTTTCTAGCTGTAGGCCTGGAGGCGGGCCAAGTTTGAACGGGGGCTAAAACCTCATCCCTCTCCCCCCCCCACACCTCCCCCTTACAACTTCCACTTGGGATAAAATCGTCTCCGCGATTGGAAATCAATGTTGACAATCCTCCTCATTCCAGCCCATCTTCTGGAGAGAGAGAAAAAAAACACTTTGAAACAGTCGGAGGAACGGCGACTCAAGTCCAGTAACAAGCAATTATTATACTAAATAATATTAATCATAATATGTGATTTAAATTCCATGTTCTGTACAAAGTACTACATTAGCACGCGATCTTATGTACTAACTATGACAAAATAAAAAAATTACTTAGCCAATCCAAGAGCCAGAAATTTGAATTAAAATTATAATAATTATTGAAAAAAATTTGTAACTACTTTATGGGCCTGCTTGAGATCAAACTGTATTAACGTTATATATATAAAACTCGCCGAATAAAAAATAAATTCATTAACATAGGAAATCCTATCTTCACCTGCCGTTACTTTACAGGTAGGTAACGTCCTTAAGGTTTTCTACTCTCTCTCTCTCTCTCTCTCTCTCTCTCTCTTCCCACAAATATTCTAGAACCACCCAGAGACTTCAGGGTATCGTGGAGCAATGGGATTTTGGAGGTCCCTTCTTACATTAAATAATTAACACCTGTAATTAGTTATTTTGTATTAATATAATATTTCAACAATTTACATGGAAAATAGATAAATTGTTATTTTCTTTCCACTATTAAGCTGCATTATTCTCTTTAAATGCTCACAATATTTAAATAATCCCGAATTGAAAAATTATGATATGATATTTAAATAGTTATAGCCCCTGAGAAACGGTATCCTGAAGCAGGGGCGGATCCAAATAATTTTCATTGGGGGGTCATAATTATAAATACCATAGTTATTTATAATGTATTTTCTGTTTAAAGCCATTTAATAGTTTCTCATTCATATTTGATCTTATGTATGTTTCAAACCGTGGTCATCCTCTCCAATTTTTAAAAATCAGATAGTTTCTATAATTTATTTGGAGTGAACTTTCCTTCAGCAATTTTTTGAAAAATGGTTCACTCTAGAATATATAAGTAGTCTTAGCCTTGAATAAAAAAAAAAATTAGATTCTTTTATAAGCCATTTAAAGTGTTCCTCACCTAGAATTTTTTTAAAGTCTGGATGCCCCTATAAGCTATTTAGAGTGATCCTCATCTTAATTTTTACTTTCTCGCTATCTTACAGGTAGGTAAAGTATTGTGATCACAAAAAAAAAAAATGAACTAAGAATTTTGATGAATCTTGACGTTTCATGACACCACGAATCCAAAAAATAGGTTTATGACTTTCTGTCTGTCTGATCTGTACCTCCAACTAGAGCCTAAACTATTTTACCCATTAGGCTAAAGTTTGGTATATAGGGTTTTCATAGGGTTTCCCCGAAGGGTTTTGGAATTGAATATCTAACCGTAAAATTAAGGGTAGCTTACCGAAAGACAAAAAGAGAAAAAGTCGATTTTCTCAAAATAGGCTTTAACGATTTTGATTAAATTTCATTACTGAACATTTATAAATATTCCAAACAAAATGGATTTCCTCAACATTTCGGCAAAATGACTTTCAGTGCTCCGGTCTGATGCGTAAATTATATTTCTTTATAATATCTCATAAACTATTTGAGATAGGAAACTACGTATCGTTACAAGTATGTAGGTCTCTTTATGATAAAAATATTTTATAAGAAGCATATTTTTATAAAATCAATAACGTTCAAGCTATACGTAACAACATGTATTTTTTAACTTTTATAACACAAAAGATAAAAGTATTGCAACCGCAAAATAAAATCTAACCTGAAATGTTGGTGGATGTCGACGTCTCAAGCCCCCCAAACCCTAAAAAGTGGTCTTTGCAATGACGTCTGTCTGTGTGTCTGTTTAAACTTAAAATATAAGAGTAGTTTAAGAAAGGGCGAAAAGAGAGAAAAAACGATTTTCTCAAAATCAACTCTAACGATTTTGATTAAAATTCGTATCTAGGTGTTGATTAAGAATATAAATAAACAGTCTATTTTCATTTTACCATGAAAATAAATTTTAGGCTACTTTACAAAAGCATAAACTTCCGTATCTCCGCAACTATTTGAGATACTAACTAACTTATCATTGCAAAATTGTAGTACTATTAAAAATAAAAAAACTTTTAAATGAAATATATTTTTATAAATTCAACAGTTTCTGAGATATTGGCAAATATATTAATACAATCGTGTTAGCTTTAGTTGTAGAGAGATACTACTTAATTTTTAACACAATAATTCTCCAATGCCATAGAGTAATAAAATATAAGTAAGTCTCTCAAAAAGTTTATGTTGTTTTTCCTTAAACATCTTAGAAGAAATGTTTGTACAACAATGATCTATATCCATTTTAGAGTCAATATTTACATTTTTTATTGGGCAAAATTTATAAATGAGGAATTTAATAGCAATGCGATGGCATGAATATTTGCAACACCTAATAAAATGTCGAAAATTTTAACTGGATGTACGTGTACAAAGTGTTGACCCTTTTGGACCCAATATTGATCTTTTTTATCGGTCCAAACATACAAATGAGGACATAAATTCTTTAAAAACAAAATTATAAAATTTAAAACCGGGAGTAAAAAAAAAGTTTTACATAAGTATAGTACAATTTATGCTTGGGTTTACTAATGTATATTATTTCGTTTCACATATATTACGAGTTTTGAGTAAATATCTCCATTTTCAAACAATAGAGCGAGAAAGTCCGTGCGGAGCTCCGTACCATTTATTTACGATAGTTATATACCTTTATAAGATAATCTTTGAAGTGGTCTTCCACCGACAACATTTTTAAAAATGAATTATTTCGGAAACTAGTCTATTTGGGGTGGTCCTCGCCTGAAAATTCTTCAAAATTACATCATCTAGAAGCTATTTGGAGCTGTCCTCTTCTGACTTTTTCTGCTAGTTAGATGCCTTTAGTTTATTAGTTATTTGATGCGGTCTTTTCCGGCAAATTTTTGACAATATAATGCATCTAGAAGTAATTTGGAGTTTGAATTAAAGCCATATTTCAGCTTTGTATTCGATAACATAGGAGGATTTGAAATATATACCTGGTGGGGATTTATTCCAGGGGGGCAGAGTCCCCCACAGTTCCACCGCTCTTCTGTCTACACATATTCTATATTCGGTATTCGTGAATGAACTGCCCTCAGGTGAATATTAGTTTTCTTTGATGTGTGGTAGTTTACCGTCTCTACGAGGAACAATGTTCGTTACTCGCTATGCACGACAAATATTTGTACATGAAAACCAATAATTTTTCCATACTTTTGTGAGTCATATCAAACAGTGAATAAACATGGATGAATAACGAACGTGTGGACTCTGATTAAGAGGTGTTTGCACGTAAAAAGATTTTTAAAAAAACATAATTTATCTGCGTTGTATTTTATTTCTAAAATTTGAACTTTCATTTTGTTTTTTGTACTAGTTTTCTAACTTTCACAGGGGGGTCAACTGATCTTTTGACCCTCCCCCCACTGAATCCGCGTCTGGTCTGAAAAAAATTTCCACTTTTACATTCCTCTTCCCCTCTTAGTGTGTGAGAGGGGTAGACATGAAAATTGCAGATACATTTCTTCTCGTTTCTATCTTACTTATACGTATCCCATTAACATAGTTAAAATCTGTATAGATTGAACGGTTAGTGAGACACGATATCAAAAAAGCAATATAATAATGGTACATAATTCAAGTGAATTAACATTAAGGTTACAAATAACCTAAACAGATAGTTATACACGGTGCAAAAAAAATAAATAAAGGCCAAAACAATCCCCTTGACCTATGCCTCTTAGCTCAGTTAGTCCGGCCGTCTTATAAACACCATTTTATGACCTTGAATCAAAGCTTAAATATTATTTTAAAAAGTTTAAAGTTGTATAAAATTATACTTTGCATAGCTATGTAGATTTAGATATTAAATATAATCTACTAAATTCTATATTTCAAAAATAAATAATATATTTTGTCTTGAAATGATAAAATTTAGTTATTATCACAACATTTAATGTAACTATTTTATATTTTTTTACGCGAACAATAATCTACGATGTAAATAACTGCATAAAACGACCATAAATATGCGTTTTAATTTCAAGCTTTTTTTTTAAAGTTTTTTAAAGTTTTTTAAAGGTCGAATCCTGAATTTCACTTAATAAGAAAAGTCAAAGCGAACAAAGATTAAGATGTTAAAATTTTCGAAGCCTCACACACCTCTAATTTTTTTTATGTAAATACAGAACAAAGCTATATGCTGATAGAATTACATGTAGGAGTCTCACGTCATCAAGCTTATGAGTTAAAAACACTTTTGAATTGTATTATAAGGACAAATAAGGTGATGACTAAATATTTGAGTCAACATATTGGCTACCGACATTTACATTTTATTTAAAATCCGCCCGAAAGTAATAATGTTGCATATTAATTACATTAAACAACTTTTTTTAAAAAAATGCATGATATCAGAGTTATAAGTAAAGTTAATGAAGAAAGCTTCATCTCAGTTCAAAAATAGTTTCCGGGGTTAAGTTTTCATACAGAAATTTTCCATCGTCTGATATAAGTTAATGTAATTATAACATGTCCCGAACTGAAGCTCATATTATTATTACATTAACTTTATTTCATTTTATTTAGCACCTGTCTTATTACCCTTTCGGGTATATTAACTTAGATCAAACAATGGTGAAATTAATATGATTTTTTTTTTCACCGCATCCTAATACCCGTTCAGGCTATACGCCTATGTTCTAATTACGTTATTATATTAGGAATGAGGAAGGTCGGATTCAGAAGAAGTGTACACGCATTTGCGTAGAGAGAAAGAGAGTAGAAATCCATTTAGGCACACCCCACCGGGATTCAAGCCACGATATCTCCGTCATTGGCAGTCTATTTAGCTGCGAGAGTGACGTCTTGGATCATGTAGCCATCGAAGTGGGTAGTATATAATTAATACGATATTATTAGACATGTATAAAAATTAGCTAACTGGTTTAAAAACTATTCACATAATTATTATTAATGGTCAAAAAGTTATTCACCTTATAGAAATGTCTGGTCTACAATGGTGACAGTTATACCATCCCCGCCCCCCACCCTCCCCCCATCGTATATAATTATAGGTTCCACAATCAGTGTATCCATTCTGTGCCGGCGCATCTGCACAGTGAACCGAGGGTTTCGAGTTCGATTTACAGCATGACTAAAAAATTATCTTTGAGTAAATTGGGGCTTCCTTTTCTCACAAGGATGAAATAACGGGTGAGTGACTGTTATTTGTGTATAATCTATAACTAAGCTAGTTTAAAAATATTATGTAATCAATCTAGAAATAAAATGTACGTTAAATCACTCAAATAAATAAAAGAAAGCGTGGGCGAGATATAGACGCTTGTCGCATAAAGGGCCACACACCTTCCACCTGGTTCGTCCGGCGTGTTTTCCCACCATCTCACCAGGTGGCGCCGCTTCATTCAGCCACTGGCAAACAATAGTGCAATACAAATAATACGTCTACCGGATGTGGGGGAGACACGTCGTAAATAGTTCCAGTACATGCAGGCTCCATGCGGATTATCGATTCGGCTTGAATCGCTTTGAACGCGTACAACAAATGAAGTTCTCTCAGGAAGAGGTTGTATAGTCAGGGAAAAAAACATCAACTAGTGGGGTGACCTGGCGGTCTAGGGGTAAGGTGTCAGACTTCTGTGCTGGGGTCCAGGGCTCAATCCTCGGTCCCACCACAGATTTATCTGATCGCCAAAACTTTTTTTCCCCTCTGACAAGACATGTATTAATCACAACTTGTGAATGTGAGGAATGCCAAACCTCCACCATGGTTCGGATTCCACGTTAAACTGTAGGTCCTTCATTTCATTTCACAATCACCCTAACATTACACATTAGCGTAAGTGCGTATAGCCCGAATGGGTAGTAAGACGTGGTGCTAATATTAATAATAATAATAATAATATCAACTAGTCACAGATAAACACTTTTACAAATATGTGTTTTAATGATTCATCTTTTAAGTTACTCTAACTAGAATACAAGCATAATTTAAATGTATAACAAGCAATGTTTGTAATTTAATAAAGCTTCGTGTCTTACTAACTGTCCGGGTAGTTGCATTTAGCTATACTAATTAGGTATAAATGAGGAAGCTAGAAATTAAGGCAAATGTACATGTATTTGAGTAGATAAAGAGTGGGTGATTTTAGTGGATAAATGGCACGACACAAATGTACAAACTTTCTAATATTGTGTAGGCCTATAGCTTCGAGGAAATTTTTCAAAAATATGTTTTTGGTAAACTACCCTAAACTAGGTTTTCCTCATAAAACATTGTTATTCACAATAAACACACTCTATAACTTCATTTTAAAATAAATTGTTAAAATATTTTTAACAAATTCAAAATTTTCAAGAATAAGTTATTTGTAAGCTACCCTAAAATTATTATCGACTTGTAAATATAAAAACTTATTCTTTTTTACCATGAAAAATTATTCCCAGATACCCATTTTGAACTCAAATCTTCAAGGCCAATTTCGAAAAATTTCCAAATTTCTGCAATTTGTCGTAAATAAACTACCCTTAAATGAAATTGTTTTAGAAAAATAAAAATGAATTATTAATGATTATGTAAAATAGTCCCCAGAAACTATTTTTAAATCGCTAGAGTCATTTCCAAACGAAATTAAAATTTTACAAAAATCAATTACTAGTAAACTACTATAAAATGATTTTTGTTCCAATGCATAATGTAGAAATTTAACATTTTTCTAACCCAATTGCTATATCCAGTTTTTTAAATATTTAAATAAAAAAATATCAATAAACTACCCCTAAAAAAAGAATTATACCTTCCCCCTTTCCCCCGGTCAAACCCGAAACAGGTTTATTTGTAATTTCAAAGACACCCCAGATATACATTTTAAACATAATAGTTAAAACCATTTTCAAACTAATTTGAGTTTTCAAAAATCAATCATCAGTATAATACACTTAATAAAGCAACTTTTAACTAAAGTCCTAAATCAAGCTTTAACGAATTTTTACCTAAAGACAAACTATAAAATATTATTTGGAAGATCAATCGCTCCTTAGGCACCTTTTTATTAAATGATTGTTAGAGCCATTTTCAAAACTTTGAAACTCAAAAAACTCACTTATCAAACTACCTTTGATTTGAGGGCTGAGGTCAGAATTAAAAAAGCTTCTTGAATTTAAATATCAAGTTTGAACAAAGCCCACTAAAACAGTTTTTGATCCATAGCCAGGGACAGAGATACAGACATACGACAGACATGGGAACCGAGAGAATAGTAAACTCCACAAGATATTATCTCAGTACCATCTCTGATACTCAAGTTTCCCTCTTATTACAATGTTTTTCTCCTAAGTTATTCTCCCAAGATATTCTCTCAATACTTTCTCGGATCTCGGAAGTTGCCCTCTAAATACAATTTTGGCTTCCTTGAGTAATTTTCTTAGTATCATCCCGGCCATCTTAATTTATCATTTCAATAAATGTTCGGATATGTTGAGCTATATTATCTCAACCATCTTTGTTTGTTTAAGTTATTACCTTAATACCATATCAGGTAGCTTGATTCATACATAATGACTAACTTGATAAATTCTCATAATACCATCACAGTTTCCCAGTCACAAGACTATACCGACACATAATTTCTCACTCAGAAAGCGCTGGCGCAGAAATGTAGCCATTTCTTTGAATCGCTTGGTAGAGGATGTTGAGGGTAGGGGGAACAATCCCATGTGGTAGAGAGACTGTGGAGTGTTATTAGTGAAGGTGGAGGGGGGGGGGTAGGGGAGGAGGAGAGGGCAAGGTGCGGGTGGTGTGTGAATGAAACTATATAGCTTGTTCTGCGCACACCACCACCAGAAATAATTACAAGCTTCCCCCTGCCCCCCTTTACCAACACCCATACCATCCCGCACACTATACAGAGCTGCACTTAACGAGCGGCGCGCTCCGCGGAATAATTTACGCGATACCAGCAGCAGCGGCGGCGGCACACACACACGCGGCACTAATTGATAACTTGTACGCGCGGACAAATCAAACATGATCACCAGCAGAATTTAAATTAACCACAGAAGTACTTCAAAAGTGTTCCCAAATCATATTATTTCACACATACCCTCCTCTCTCCCCCTTTCCTATATTGTGAGCTCCAAATTTGTGCCAAATATTGCGAATTGATATAAAAACAGTCAACTTTTCGCCCTAACTAGTAAACCGGTACCCTAGTAATTTTATGTCGAAAAGTTTCAAAAAAAATTTCAAAGCAAGTTTTCATAAGGTTATAACGTTTTTAAGAGAGCCAAAAAGTTGTTCAACTATTGCAAAAGGAAAAACAACTAAACTCTTCATATGATGTTTATTGATAAAGTACAAAACAATTACATGAGTATTTGGTTAAGGATGTAAAACTGACTTTGATAATACTACAAGGATGGGGAAAGTGTGGGTACAGCCCTTAAAAGAAATTTCCAAATTTCATGACAGTTTTGTGGTGGGCACGCTGACAAAGGCGTCAGTATCTACGCCTTGTATCCGTCCAGGCTAAGTGTATAGTTACACCAATGGGGTAGGGATAAGGAAGATAGAACTTAGGCAGCGTGTGTGCTCACATTTACGTAAAGGGAGAGTGGAAAACCATTTATGTGAGAGTTTCCAATTACATTTTTAGGCGGCATAATAATTTCACTTAAGATACTTAAATAGTACTACCTTTTCCTCGTCTAGCTCTGCCGGTGCCACGATGATTCTTTAATCTCAAGACCTCTGGTTGTTTTGCAAGGAACTAAAAGGAGACTTTACCCGAGTAACGCTAGAACAATTTTTGATAAAACATCATCAACAATACCCATAACAACGTCTGTAAACATATCAATTTATGAACATAAAAACACTCTCAACAATACCAGTGTCCTCAACAATACAAATAAATGATACAATATTCATACTACCCGTTAGTGAGCTACTTATTTTGTTTTATTATTCAATTCTTTAAGTTTTATCACATAACCCTAACCGATGATAACCGGGTAAGTACATAAAGAAGATTACAAATTATAAATATAATATATATTTATTTATATAGACATATATCATTTATATACTTAATACAAGAGATTCAAAAATAGATCTAAAACTTATCATTTTTAGGCCATATGGGCCATTAAATATACTATTTTATTTTGTAAAATAAATTACAGTATAATTAGGTGTATTAATATTTTTACATAAAAATATTACCTACCGTGAAATTTTAAACGTTACAATTTACTACTCATATGCTATAAGAGCCAAAAGATGTTAGTGTAAAATAATTTATAGTATTTATTAGGTAAGTTACTATTTTGGAATAAATATTGATTGTCTTGAGCAGAATGAAAAAAAAATCAATATAATAGATGACCTTTCTAAGAATATATAGCAGTTTCTGATAATGAATTGAGATACATTTAAATTAAATATTAATTATTCGGGTTCTAAGAGAAAAAAGAAACAATGGCCAAGATGAATCATCAACCAATATTAGCTGCACATTATTTTATCCTTTAAAGTTGAAATAATACATTTCACTCAATAAAAATACGCTGTGGTTGTACACCATGCTGCTAGCTCACTTTGGCGATATATTAAATTCACTTCACCATACAAATTACATGTTTCTTAAAATCTTTGCTGAGGACGAATATAGATCTTATCCTGAAAGATTTTAAACGCCTAGAAGAAAGCCCCGATTTTTTTTTTAATATTCCACATTCCTTTATTTTAGAACAATTAAAAACATATGTTCTAATAGCAGAGTCCGGAGATAACTATAATGTGTTTAGGAAGTAACAATGGTCAACAAAGTATGACCTAAACTTAAAATAACTCTAACAGGGATAGCATTTTATGGGAAAAATCAGAAGAAAATACATAAGAGATTTAAAGTCTAGTTGAAATTCTCTATTGCATTACTGTCAATTTCAAACATCGTGGTCTCACAGATAGATTAACACCATCTTCCACAATCCATTCCGGAAATTTGTGCAGATTTCCTCTGTGTGGGATCATCTATGTCCAAACATCTTCCTTCGTTAATTTATATTTCAGGCAAGTTTCGCTTTTCCACTGTCAAACAAGCTAGTTAAAAACCTTGCGTATCGATGGCCAACCACGAAAACACACAGAAATATATAAACAGACTTCAACGTACAGTGTTAATATATCTAGCAAAGAGGTAAGTGTTACCATATACTTAAAAACCTTTACTATATTTTACTATTTTAAATAGTACTGGACGATCTTTCTTTTCGTATTATTGTGAACATAAAATAAAGTGTATCCGAGTCGTACGACAGCAACATAGCGTAATTGTGCCGTGGACAAACGTCGAAGCATATTTTAACAGGCCAAAATTTTAAATTGTAAACAAATAAAAAAAATTAAAGAAAAAGAAAACCAGGCTGGCAAATATAATTATAATACAAACATATTTTTTGCGGTCAGTGATAATATTTGACCTTACTATTAGTGTTATGTTTTGAGTTATAATACTATCTATCAAAAGTAAATATATAAATAATATGATTTGACGTATAGATATGAAAGCAACTTAACTTGCTTATGCCAGTCACCTTTTTACCATTAATAATGTATTTGTGGCCAAATCGCCTTTTTTTTTATCACAGGCCATTCCTAAACTAAGACCACCTGGACACTTCATACATATTAAATAGGAATAAACCTAATGAATAACAAATATTATAAAAAAGTTTTTAACTTTTCTTCAACGAAGATGCGTAGGCCCACTCGTATATCGGAATATTCATGACGGCGGAAGCCTATATGATGTAACGTAGTAAAAGATACGAAATAAAGGGTGAGGAGAAGGGGGTTGAAATGGGATGTATATAATATAATCTTTTTTACCTTGCCTAACTGGTGCATGCCTTTGAATTGATCGACGCAC